>BQNB010035112.1:0-51103 GCA_026074375.1 Tanacetum coccineum | reverse complement strand
CGATCCAAATCCGGGCTAAACCTTCAAGAGAAAATGGAAAAAGCATAAGCTTAATTGACTTGCTTGGGACATCCGGGAATCTCATCGTTGAGGTAATCTTATTGAAATAACGGATGTGAGCATGTGGATCCTCTTATCATGTCTGAAAAACTGCTTGTTTTAAACAAGATTGATCAAAGCATGCTTTAACTCAAAATTACCATTGATTTTGGGAATTACGATTGCATCCTCGTACCCCTCGGTGGGTGCTTGGAGCAATTCCGCCATAGTCTGATTATCGGCCATCAGAACTAGGGGAGGATTATCAAAAGGTTCTTCTAAATTAAATGGTTCTACAACAGTCGGTGGGGCTTGTTGTTGATGGTTACAGTTGCGGGTTTGAGAACGAGTGCGCATGCACAAAATAGAAAAAGAAAATTTAAACTAATTTTTTTTTATATACAATCTATTTTAACGGATAACGAGATAGACAACTTGAACCAAATAATCAAATTTACTTCATGGTAGCTCTTAAAAATTAAAATTTTTAAGGTGAGCCGTATTTCATAAATGACACAAATGGTAAGTTTTTAAATCTTTGATTCGAGTTGGGAACTTACTAATGGATAATACCTCAATGGAAGGTATTATTTGTTGGTGTTCTTTTACCAACTTTGTTTATTTTATTTTTTATATGGACAATTTTTTATATTTTTGATTTTTTTTTATATTTTTTTATGATAATTATACTAATAAAAGAAAAGTAAAATATTTTTTACTTTTTACTTTTTTACTTTTTTTATTATTTTTTTTATTATTTTTTATAAAAAACGTAACTTTCAAAAACGAAAGGTTCTTCAAAACACGATCAACAAACTTCAAACGAAAGAATCTTAATCACAAATCCCCGGCAACGGCGCCAAAAATTGATTCGTAGAAAACCAACACACGTAATTATAAAATATAATATGATGGAAATTTACCAAATTACCCTTGAGGACAAAGGTAAAAAGGAAAATCTTCACAAATATATATAATACAATAAGTATATTAACCGGGAAGTATGATTCCCGGGTCGTTATTCCCCAACGATTTGTGAAATTGAAACCACGTTTGTTGTTCGGACAATGATTTGAATTAGAAACAAAGATTGATTTGATTATCTACTTCTATAAATTAAAATAAGCAAATGATAACAATTAAACACGAAAGCAAATAACGGGAAATTAAACTTTAACTAAAAAACGCAAAACGGAAACCCTAAACGGCAGTTAAAAAACCTAAAATTCCAAAATTAAACCTAAAATGAAATTTTCTTTTAAATATACTCTAATTGACTAAAAAGTAAGTTTAAAGAAAACTAGAACAAAAACGGAGTTGAAATGAGCTTAAAAACACGAAAAATGTAAACGGGAACGAATCCCGTTCTTTAAAAAATGAAATTTTGCAAATTAAACCCTACGAAAGCAAAACTAATTTTCCTAGAAACTTTATGATAAAAGAAAATTTTCTAAAAAAGAATTATATTTTTTTGATTATTTTTCTATTTTTAATAAAAATAAATGTTTAAAAATACTAAACTAATTATAAAAATTCTAAAAAAATACAGAAAATAGCTTGAACTAAATAGAACCTAGGAAAAATAAGCTTGATTACACAGCTTATCGAATAAGCTGTGTAATAAGCTTAAAACAGCTTATAAGCTAAATAGGAGAAAACGTGTATAAGAATTAAATGTTGTAAAGGTATAACGAAAAAGACCCAGGGCGCGTTGGTAGTGAGGTGTGTGGTGTGTTGCTATAAAAGGGTTGAGGGTGTTGAGGTCGGGGGTTCGAGTCTTGCTCACCCCCGATTTCCACCTTCCCTCCCTTTTTTTTGAAAACTTATAAAAGCAAAGTTGTAAATAAGCACTTTTAATTAAGGAAACTTTTTAAGAAAAGCCCTAAATAAGCTATGAAACAGCTTAAAACATGACAGAAACACTTAACTACTTTTTTTGGCTTTTTATAGAATTTTAGAACTTAACAAGTAGAAATAAGCTAAGGTAAGGACAAAATAAGCTACTACTAACCTAAGATAAACCTAATAAGCAGGTTTAGAAAAAAAATAAATGCAATAACAAACAAACATAAGCACAGATTATCCAAATAAGCTTTATTATGAAAAACTACAAACTAAATAGTCCCAAGGTAGTGACTTTGAGCTAAGGTTTAAGCACAAAAATGATCCTTACAGCTAAGAGCGTTAACACATATCTTAAAGTACAGCTAAAAATATACTTAAAACAAATTTAAGCAAAAACATTTTAATTCTAATTAAGCAACTAAAAAGTACTAGGAAAAAGCTACATGCTACTGACTTGGTGTTTTTGGTTTTAATGAAAAAAACTAAATTAAGGAACAAGCTGACTTAATAAGCTAAGAACTAATTTAAACTAACCTAATAAGCTAATTTAAGAACAAATTAAGAAAAAGTTTTAAGAAAGTAAGGTATAAAAACTGAAATAAGCACTTGACAAAACCTGAGACCCAAACAGTTCCTTTACTAGGGATCATGAGCTTATTTTCAATAAGCTCTGATCCCTTGTGGAAATACTTGATGCAAGCTTATACTACAACTAATAAGCTTCCAAAATCAACTTTTGAAACAAGGTTTGAAACTCAATTGCTTATTACAAAAGCACTTTAAAAACAGACATAAGGCTCAGATCATGCTGAGTTTTATTTTGAAAATAAAAAGACAAAATGCTTATTTAAAAGCTAAAAACAGATAACCTAATAAGCTTTATAAGCTAAGATAAGTTCAAACACACTTAAACTATCTTATAATCAACTTGTGCAAGAAATTTGAAAAGCTAAAAGTTATTTTAACTAGCTAAAATTTAGATTTAAAATGACTAATTACAATTTAAAACTGTCGATGCATTTGACAACCAAAACATGGAATAACTAAGTGCAGGCTAAATGAACTTGATCCTATGCTCTTAAAGACAAAAATTAAGGACAAATTAAGCATTAACTTTTAGAAACTAAAAATGCAAATTACTCTTAACAGATTTAAACTAATATTATCCTAATTTATGTAAAACTAATTTGACTAAACCTAACCTATAAATCTAGCTCTAAAAGACTTAAATGAGAAGATTAAATCAAAATCTTAAGACCAATTGGCCACTAGCAGTATTAACTTATGGTTAATACTGCTATGCCAAACACCCCTTTAACTAGACTTAAAATCATTTTGGCTTATGAAAAAGCTTTTTAATGAGCAAATCTTTAATACCAAATAACAAATAGCTTATGACAAACCTAATGATCTTATGTTAATAAGCAAATGAGCCAGAGACAAAGAACTAAGAACTATGCTAATATTTTTGAGTTTTTTGACAGTTTTATGAATTAAACTAAGAAATCTAAGATCTATGCTATAAAACTTAAAAACAGATATTCAAACATATTTAATAAGCACAAATAGATAGAATTAAGCACAAATAAGTTAGACTATAAGCAGAATATAAGCATATGCAAAATAAAAGCTAAGATACTTGAAAATTAAAAGAAACTTACAAAAGCCTTAGCTAAATAAAGGCAATAGTGCTCAAAAGAGCTTTCAACAGCTCTAGCTTATCACAAGGATAAGCTAGTAAGGTCCCATAAGCTCTTCTATTGTAAGCTTATCATCCAAAAGTCCATAATCCAAAAGCAAAGGTATTAAGACTGATTTTATTGGTTTAAGTATATTAAGAGCTTTATTAATAGCTCAACTTGAGCTTAGAGACTCAAAGAGCTTGTATGAGCTTATTAGGAGCTTTTGAAACAATGACTGACAACATTTGAAGATAACAAGAGCTTATGACAGATTGAATAAAAGAACACTAAATTTCGTTAACTTAAAAAATGATTACAATCTTTTGAAAATGAATTACAATAACTGAATTTGAAAATTACAAAAAACTAAAGTTTAAAAGCTAAAAAAAATTACAAAAGCTAAATTTTAAAAGCTAAAAACTAGGTCTCGTGTGTGTGATTATGAGAGGCTTTATATAGCCTTCAGAGAAGCCTCTAGGTCCTGGAGTTTGTTAGACGTTCCCATAAATCCCTGCCCTTGAGTCTTGCCAATCATTGGATCTCTATCTTAAGCCGTTGGATCACTTTGGTGAGCACACGGATTACCAACGTGGCATTTCGTGTATTAGAGCCATTATGCTTCTTTTTCAAGTTTTTTAGTGCAAAATACTAGTCCTTGGTGTGTTTCCTTCATTGTATGCGTGTCCTTCCTTTTGGGAATTCGCCAATGAGAGCATCATGTGACATTTAACTCTGCCAAGGTGTCCTTTATCACTTGAATTTCATAGCCACGTCCTTAATTTGATTTTACCCTTTGTTTTGAGCTCGAGGTTAAACAAAGGAGACGGTGAACAGTAGTAACTCCTTTTCCTGCTTAAAAACTTGTACAAAAGGGGTGTTTGACTTTTCTTTTTGACCCAGGTGATATACTTTGGGCCATGAGTGTGTTTAGGCTCGGGATAATAACAAAAGGGTATTGGGCCGGTTTATGTGGTGTTGTTATAAGGGTTAACGGGTGTTAACTCCTTATAAATTAAAGAGTTAACAACGTTAGGGTTTAGGGACTATTTTTCGTAATTTGGTTTTCTTTGAGCGACTGATTTTGGTAATTTTAAGATTTGTGTCATTTTGTGATGTTGACTTTGGATTACCATGGTTGACTTTGTTGACCTTTGATAGCATTCTCCCGGCTCTTGTATTCTCTTTTTCGTTCCCGTGTCCGTGTTTGTTTCGGTTTGACCGTTGTTCCTTGAGATTTATGCAATATCCGTCCTACACAATTACAAAACAAAACAAACAATAAACAAGCATTCTAAGTCACAAATTTTGTTCTTTATGGACATTTTATGATACAAAAGGATATGTGTTTCACACATATACCTCAAAAGAAGCCAAGGACACTATCAAGTATACATCTACTCCTTCCCCCTTGCTGGTTTTGACACGTCAGAATCAGCAAAACCTTATATGTATACATATTCGAGATCGTGTTTGAAGAATTAATAAGCTTAAATCTATACGTTGAGAATCAATTTCAAGGCTTTTAAAACTAAGAAAGTGTTTCCAATCATTCCTAAGTCTTTTACAAACTATGAGGTGTTGGCAATATTGATCGAATGTAGTTTAAGGCCTTAATTCACTATGTCTCAAATTGCAAATAAGTCCATAAAGATTTAAATAAATGACATCTAAAGCTCTTGAAGTTAATATAAATTAACTCCACTTGAAATTGTTATCCGTCATTATCTAAAACTTTATCCATTATTTCATGACTTATTTTGAAAGACCGTTTTAAAAGATTGTTTGATGACGCTTTCTCCCCCACAAATAATGACCCATTTTCTATTTAAAGAGTTGTTGTCATTGTTTGAGTGGTCGAATTGTCTTTGAAAATCTTTTTGTGATTACTAAAAACACTGATTCATTATGAAGACAACTTTTTACCAATAAAAATAAGATTTCTCTTATTTTAACACATAAGCGCACTGACACGTACACTTATGGAAATATAGGAAGCACGGGTTGTGTTGCAAAGTAAACACAAGCCTTTGCATGGTCATAAAGTAGACCATGCCCGAGAATAAATTCCTGTTTAGAGGTCAAGTTTTCTTTTTGAAATACTTGCCTTTAAGATGATGACCGGGTTGCTATCTGAAATAATATCAAGCCATTTGGCATGTTTTGAAAACATTTTGAACTTCTGCTCGAACTTACAGGCTCGAATCATTATTGAATGACATTTCTAAGACCGTAAATGTTATCGATTTTCAAAAGACATGCCATTATTACCTATTTTATATTTTCTCATTTTTTAATTTTTTTCTTTGGTTTTTAAAATTTTATATTTTTGTATTTTGTTTTTATAAAAAATTTGAAAAATGAAAAATCTTTTTGGTTTTTATGGTTTTAAAATATATACATATGATATAAAACATGGATATTTGAATAGTACCACTACTATTCATCACTTCATCTGCCAATTGTTTTCAGATCTCCGGCTAAAACTTTCGCATTCCACTTGTTGATCAAATTCAATTCTTTTTCGGCCAGGAAGCTTTAGGAAGATGTCAGCCAGTTTTATACTCCGTATTGGCAAAGTAAAGTTCATTCACCCCATTCTCAACATCTCCTTGATAAAGTGAAATATGAAGTCTATATCTTGGAACTGGAATGTTGAACGTTGTTGCAAGCATAAGGCAATAGCGCTTTATGATATCACAATACATTGGAAGTTTAGTAAATCCAAAGCCATAGTTGTAAGTCATGATCTTATCCAAGGATTTGAGCACAAACCAGCCAGACAAAGCAATATATTCAGCCGCTCTCCGTACAGTATATCGCAGCACTTTTCTGCCATTTAACGACCAACAAAACAAGTCTATCTACCAAAAGTGCATACTACCAAAAGTGCAACGGCGTGGTATCTTGACAACCAGCATGATTCGCATCTCAAATGCTGTTAGAGCAATCGAAGAATCCTTTGGATACCATAGATCCCGATGTAAGGTTCCTTTTAGATACCAAAAGATCATTTTTACTGCATATAATTGCTTTTCGGTAGGCCGATCCTGATACCGGGCACACTATGCATATAGCAAATTGGCAGTCAGTCCAACTGGCTGTAAGATAAAGGAGGGTGCCAATCATACCACGATAGTGTGACGGATCTACGGCTTTCCCTTCTTTATCCTCATCCAGTTTGGATTTCTCTACCATGGATTATCCACTGGGTCAAAAGAGTCAAAACCGTATTTCTTTAAAGATTCAAGTGCATATTTTGACTGGTTAATAAAGATGCCTCTGGGACTTTGAGAAATCTATAATCCTAAGAAAAATTAGATTTTGCCCATCATTGACATCTTAAATTTTGAACACATGATTTTAGCAAATAGGTCCACAAAGTTCATTGTAGAAGCAGCAAAGATAATATCATCGAATATATTTGTACCAAATAATTCCTTACCTTCCCTATGGATTAACGAGGAGTAGATCCACTAAGCCTTGGAGAAGTCTTGGGATACTCAGGAAGGAGACCAACATATCATATCACCTCGCGCCCGCGCCGCCCCACCGCGATAGAGCTGTGATTCAGCCTAAAGAACTTTTTTCAACTTGTACACGTGATTGGGGTTATCTTTATCCACAAATCCATCCGGCTAGCTACCATAAACCTCTTCCCGCAGATTACCATTCAGAAACGCAGTATTCACATCTATTTGGTAGACGACCATGTTCATATGAGCGGTAAACGCTAGAAAAATCCATATAGCCTCTAATCTTGCAACCAGAGCAAAAGACTCTTCAAAATTAATGCCTTCTTCTTGATGGTAACCACGAGCCACGAACCGAGCTTTGTTCTTTAGAATGCCTCCCAGTTCGTCTAGCTTCACTTTGTAGATCCACTTTAAAGTAATAACCATAACTTTATCTGGGCGAGGTATGAGCTCCCATACTCCAAGTCGTTCGAACTCATTGAGATCTTCTTGCATTGCTTCGATCCAACAGGATTGAGTCAAAGCATCTATATATGTCTTGGGTTTCAGCAGCAGTAAGGAAAGCATCGTAGTAACAGAACAGAGCTTGCTCATGTAACTGTAGCTAGTGGAAACGGTCAATCAAGGTCACCGATTAATTTCAAGTGGATGATCCTGATCCCATTTGCTATATAGTGAACAGAAACTTGGGATCAGATGCACAATTGTATGAATAATATCCGATGATGAGGATTGATCAGAAGAAACTTCTGGAATTTGTATACCAAAGTACGGATCATTACCCATATGTTGTGACTTCAATATCATGGTTGTCTTCCTTCACATCGTTAGAATGACTAACAGGAAAATTTATGGTGTTGTTTGAGAATTACTTGGTGATGGTGCATCTTGATCAACTGTGGTTGAGGAAGGTGTACTCGTTAAAACAGCAGGTTCTGGAGCTACTACTTTATCAATTGGAGCAATGACTTTAGGGACTAGAAAATCAACACTTGGTGGAGGATTGAATAATTCATCAAACAACGGTTGAAACAGTATATCCCAATCAGTTCTTGAAGGTGGTACAAACGGTGTTGAAGGAGGAGGGTTTGGCACGAGTCCTGAACTGATTGTTGCAGGAGTCATTTCATGAAGTGCGGGTCCTGAACTGCTGTGTTCAGAAGCCATTGCAGTCAGCTCATCAAAGTCAACGTGAATGGTTTCAATTATTCGTCTAGTACGTCTGTTGTAAATCCAGAATGCTTTCTTCGTGGGTGCATAGCCAATGAAAATACCTATATCGGCCTTCGGTTGTAACTTGCCCAAGTTCTCGCTATCATTCGTTGGGTAGCAGAGTGCACCAAACACATGAAGATACGATAGGTCGGGAGGTTTGTTATGCAGAAGCTCGTATGGTGTTTTACCGTGTCGAAGGCGTATCATGGAACGATTTTGGGTATAACAGGCTGTAGCAATCGCTTCGTCCTATAGAAATAAAGGAGCTTTTGTATAAATTAACATAGTGCGGGCTGCTTCAATTAGCGTACGATTTTGTCTTTTCAACAACACCGTTTTGCTATGGAGAGCGGGCAACATATGTTTCATAAGAGATGCTAACCTTTTCATAATATTTACGCAATGTCTGATTAACAAACTCAGTTCCATTATCTGTTCTGATGCGTCGGACGGTTTCCTAAAGTCGTACTTGGATCATCTTCAAAAAATTGATAATAAAAGCTGGAGCTTCATCTTTTGATCACAAGCATTTTACCCATGTAAATCGAGAGTAATCATCGACAATAACAAGGATGTACTTTTTTCCATTTACACTAGCGACACGCATTGGTCCACACAGATCCATGTGCAACAGATAGAGTTTTTCTTGATTGGTGTCCTCAGATTTGGGTTTGTGGGTGTGGTCCTTTCTTTGACTACCACAACAAAGTTAGCAAGATGGTGTTTAAGTTTCTTCAAACTCGTGTTAACCATGCTGACTTTAGGAAGTTCTTTTGGAACCTCAACATTGGTGGGTCGAATAGAAAGTGTGGGTTCTGAAGACTTCACAGAATTCTAAGACCAAAAGGCTTGTTCAACAGATAATTTAGTTTGTGGAACAAATCGTGTTGAAAAATCTTTATAAAGTTGGTTAAGAGCAGCATAATCTATCGGTGTGGTATCAACTTGCTTTTCCTTTTCTAACATCATATTATCCTTATGTTTTAAAAGCATTTTGGAACGACTCTCTTCAGCAAGTGTTAAGGTCTCTTCTGAGTCAGGAATCACAATAGGATATAGTTTAAACAATAAAAACGCCAACATCTAGCTTCGGATTCTACGCTAAGCTATTTTGCAGATAGACAGGGATTTTAAAACCTAGAGACTTGTTAGGGATTAACATAGAAAAACTAAGATTTTTCGTCAACATGTGAAACAGTTTTGCAAATATGATCTCTTTTAAAAACAATATTATCTATGTTTGATCGCTTTTCTAAGGCTATTTCCCTATCAAGATTTCTAGATTCTTCTTTCTTAAAATCATTTTTGAGAAGAGTAATTGTTTGTAATAAAGATTCTTTTTCTTTTAAATGTTCTGAAAGAGTTTGTTTAAGAAGATCAATCTCTACAGACTGTGCACATGTGTCTAAAATGTTATTTTGACTCTTTAAATCAACATTTTGTCCTTCTTTCAACACTTTAACTTGTTCCTTATATCTTTCAAGCTCAGCAGTTAAGGTATCATTGACACTCTTATTTTCCAGATTTATCTTGGTACAGTTAGTGAGTTGGGTTTTTAGTTGTTCAATAACAGATAATATTAAATCATCTTGTTGGAGTTAGAATTCTGGATAGTTTCCTGTTGTGTTTCACTCAGATACTGAGAATAAGGAATGATATTGCTATCACTGGTTATCTTAGTTTTTGTCTGATTCACATCATTAGACTATTCAGAAGACGTCATTATCTCCTCACTTTGATTGATTAAATCATAGGTCAGATTATCCGGATTGTGTACCTCAGTGAGTGCATCTGAGCCATTCCTGGAAAGATTCGCCATGAGAGCAATCTTGGCTGAATTGAGTTCATCACAATCAGAGTCATACATCCAGATCATCGGCTTAATAAGCAGTATTGTGGGTAATGACAGTCTGAGAGGTTTGAGTGTCAGGAAGTCATGGATCTGCCAAAAATTGCTAGTTTTCCTCTGTTAAAACTGACTCTTGCTTGAGTTGAACCAGCAACACTTTATCATTGAACCACGTTTCATCCATTTTTCTTTTGGGCTTAGTACACTGCTTGGCAATATGACCCTCCTCTTTGTAATTGTAACAGATGACAGTCCGTTGTTTCCCCGTATTGCTTCCACTTGCTCCAAGTGTGTATTTTCTCATTATTCCAGCAGCATAAGTAGTTTGTCTCCCTTGAACAGGTTGCACAGTTACTTTTTCATCATAGATGGTAGCTTGTTGACGAGGGTTTGATGAAGTCCTTAGCTGATTGTTGGTAGTAGGATACCAGGATGTGACAACAGCAGTTAAGAATGACATCATGTGATTGATCGCATCAATTGGATCATCCCCTTTCTGGAACACTGGAACAATTAGACCGGAGTCTGGTTGGGAAAATTCAGATTGTTGATGTTGGTAAGTTGTGGGAGCATATTCCAATTGTGGGATGGATGATTGTGGAGAATAAACGTTGTGGTGAACTGAGGATTGGTACTCATTTGATGGATAAGTGATTGAAAGAGGTGTTGATTGACTGGTTGTGAATTGTTGAGTCTGATAAGGTGTTACAAACTGTGAAGACGGATATGGTGAAACATGATGTTGAAGTTGAGAGTTCGGGAGAGTGTGTAGATGAGATTGATAAGTTGACGGAGGTAATTGGTGAGATGCAACTAAAGCAAGAGGATCGGAGTTACGTTCATGCATCAAACGAACTTCATTTGCATGTCTTTCGTGTTGTTGCAGGTAAGCATGAAGCTGATCAACATTGGTAGTATGCAAGTCTTTGACCAATTTAACATCAGTAACAAATTTGCTCCATTCATCAGGAAGAGTGTTTAAAAACTTGGTGTTAACTTGAAATTGCTCCAATGGCATCTTGTAGATGTTCATATCATTGAGTAACAGAGTGAACCTCAAGTAGTACTCATGTAACGACTCTCCTTTCTTGTAAGTGAACTTATCGAATTCATCATACAGCTTGCATTCTCGTTCTTGTTTTGTTAACGACGTTCCTTGCATTAGCAGTTTAATCTTCTCCCAAAGATCTTTTGCAACACGATGTTGACTCACAAGAGCATAAATTTCAGTTGGAAGGCCTTGGAGAATGATGTTTATTGCTTTGATGTCACAATCAGCTTGAATGGCTTCAGCGGGAGTCAGTTCAATATATTCCTTAAGCCTTGTTGCTCCATCCACAGTGATTGAAGGCCAAACGAGTGGTCCTTTTTCAACAGAGGCAAGAATCATTCTTCCATGAGGTCTATTCAACATATACAGTTCCATTCGGCTCTTCCAAGAATCATACAAGTGTTTTTCAAGCATTGGTGGTTTGTTGTCTCCTCCTGAAAGAAGTGACTTATCGGCAAGAGTCGTCATTGTGGTATCAAAAAGATTACAAATTGATCAATCGGTGGTAGAAAGAAATTATGTTTGGTTATGTGATTGTTGAGTCTTGAAATGAAACTACACGGGATTTTACAATTCTCGACAAAACCGAGAAAACAAGTGTTTGTTTCACGGGATTTTACAAGTCAAAGAAATAAACCGTATAATTTAGAACTTTGAGTTAATGTGTCTTAAATGGAATTGACTAGTTCGGTTGACAAAGAAATTGCCTAGATCGGTTGTCTTGTTCGGTTGACAAAGGGACAAACTAGATCGGTTCAGCTGGTTCGGCTATGCTTGTTCGGTTATCTAGTTCGGTTGTCAAACAAATACGCTAGTTCGGCTCTGCTTGTTCGGTTAACTAGTTCGGTTCCAACAGACAACAAACTAGTTCGGTTCCCACTATAACTTAGCTAGTTCGGTTCTTGAAACAGACAACTCGTTCGGTTAACTAGTTCGGTTCCAACAGACAACAAACTAGTTCGGTTCCCACTATAACTTAGCTAGTTCGGTTCTTGAAACAGACAACTCGTTCGGTTGTCAAAGAAATACTAGATCGGCTATTCTTGTTCGGTTGTACTCGTTCGGTTCCAACTACTACGAAACTCAAATTTTCAAAACTCAAAAAGACACATTTTTGAATGGTTTTTAGCAAAAATTCTTGTACAACTAGTGTTACTAACCCTATAGGAACAATAAAAATGAAAACTTTAAGGTTTTTACGCCAAAAAATTTTGAATCAAAAATTTTGTTCTTTATAAAGATTTTGAACACAAATCACAAGACAAACACAAAAACTAAACACACCACTCCATGGCTCTTGATACCAATTGAAGAAACATGTAATCTAATGATCTACCAAGAACAAGAGAGAGAGATGTGGGTTGTGATGTTTAGTGAGAGAAAGTATATGGAATGGATGAAGTGTTATTACTATGTGAAAAATGGGAAAAATGAAAACAACCAACCCCTCTCCAAGGCTAGGAGAGGGCTTATATAGTTACATGATGGCCGGCCCATGGGCTATGATGGGCTTCCCATGGGCCTTGGGCTGGATTAGCTTCTATACTTAACATGACACAATCTACGAGCTAAGACCTATTACAACTTGGAAGTGACTGACACTTTTTGTGTTTCCAACACAAACCAATATATTATGCCAACAAAACCTTGAATAATACCCAAGAGCATTATACCACCATTGAAAAAGTTTCGTCAATATCTTATCTTATCAAAAAACTGTAGTCTACACTGATCATTCTGCTTTGAAGTATTTGTTCAGCAAACAGGACGTCAAACCAAGGCTTATTAGGTGGTACTACTCCTTCAAGGATTTGACATTGAGATTAAGGATAAAAAGGGGCAGAGAATTTAGCTGCACATCATTTATCAAGACTTGAGAACCCAAATTTAGGAACATTCACGGAGGAGGAAATCACTGATGAATTTCCCGACGAACATCTTATGATATTAAAAGCCGAGCTCAATAGCGATGAACCATGGTATGCTGATTATGTTAATTATATCGTTGGAAAGATTGTGCCTCCAAACTGGACACCTAAAAAAAGAAGAAGATTTTTCTCTCAAGTTAGAAATTATTTTTAGGACGAACCCTATGCATTCAAGTTATGCTCAGACAATGTGATGAGAAGGTGTGTTGTGATATGTGGTGTGTAGGCACTATATGGAGGTGAAGAGGTCTCATGCCCATCTATTTTTTCCGTGTGAGTACTCAAAGGTGTATGGTCAAGATACAATCAAAGATGGACTTTATGTTATGATTGCTCATCATTGTGGAAAGATTATTGGGTGGCATCCTTGCTGATAAGCCTTGCTTTAAACAACATTGGAGCATTATTAGAGCTTATGCTTGGGTGCAGCTATCTACTTTATATGGCAGAAAAAAACTTTAGAATCTTTAGAAGCCAAAAGAGAGATTGGACAGTTGTGATACAGCTTGTTTTTTACTTAGTTAAAACTAGGCTTATAGGTTTGAGTGTTAAGAAGTCCACTGTAGTGGAAAATGCTGCTGATATGTGGGAAGTTAAGCTAAACCACAAAGCCTAATATTCCAAAAGTAGTGTTTGGATCCTGAATTTACAGCTATGAAAACAATGTATCCAGAATATCACAAAATGTATGGTATTTGCGTACCTTCAACAATTTTATAAACTTTTTATGTAATTTCTTTTAATATATGTCTTCTTCATATTATTTAGCATTACCCATCTATTATACATAACCTACCATCAATCCAAATTTCTCTTACTAATTCAATCTCATCATCACCATTTCTTAAATAACAATTCTCTTACCATCCTTCCTTCTCCCAAATTTCAACCTTACAATCTTCACTATACAAAACAAATACACACAATACCACTTCTTCATTCATTAAATTTTTCTATATTTTTACCAAATCCATATCAGCCAAACCAAAATACAAATACCAAACTCAAACCATCTACCCCTTTACATTACTTTCCATAATATTACCTTACTATCCCCCACCTACTAATACCCCTTTCTACATCAAATCAACTCATCATACAACAACACCAACACCACCATATTCATTTAATCTATTAAATTTTCTAAAATCTAATTTCAATACTTCCCTCCCACCATTAATTACAACCCCTTATCACACCCTTCCCAAATCCTTCACTCCTACCTATACATCTCAAATCCAAATAAATCCTCCCATACATTCACCTCTCACCATAAAATAATAAACTCACACCCCATCATCCCACATTCCCACATACACTTTACAAATACTATAAATAATAAAAAACAAATCACCACATACACCCTAAATAAAAACAACCACAACCAACCAAATCACCCCCCCCCCCCTTCCCCCTATACCCACCATATATTCCCTCAATCACCCCCACTCCAACCCCACCATAACCTACACCTCAACCCCCAACATATAATCCCAAATAATCTTTATCCTCACATACACCCACATCATCCTAATATAACCCCAGTCATCCCCCCCAATCAATCCCCAATCACCCCCCCCATTAATAACTCTCACCCTCCCCCCACTAAACTCCCCATCATAAACCCCCCCCAAACCAACCCCCCCCCACTTCTCCAAATTTCCCCCCCACCCCCCTAAATTACCCCTAAAACCTCTCTTCCCAACAACCAACTACCCAATCACCCCCAACACCCCTTCAACCAACTCCCAAATCCCCCTTCCCCCCCTTACCAAAAAACCCATTCCAACTAAAACCCCTACTACTCAACACAACTTTCAATTTCATACCCCCCCATCCACTAAATCTATTCCACCAACTATTAATCCCACTCCCCAACCAATCATCCTACCACCACCTAAAAATAACAAAACCAACCACCAACCCCTCATACCCCCCAACCCCCCCAAAAAACAAATCCCCTATTCCTCACTGTCTTTTCAGAAACACCATGTCCTGACAACAGATACATTGTAACACCACTGTCGAGACAAACTATCCACGTCAATCATACTCTCACCACCAATCACTCACGTACTTCTAGTGTGATCACTCTCTACGTTTAACCTCAAGAGACTCCATCAGTAGTGCGCACCCCTCCTCCAGCTGCCCTCCGTTCCCCCCCACTTCCTCCCCACAATTATCTACTGCTTGAAAATAAGTTGTCAATCACAGAATAAAGTGTCTCTAACGCTTACATCTGTGTAGTGTCGTGCCACTCTTGATACTAAGACGTGTGCCCATACACACAATCAACATACAGAACACCTGTCTCTATCCAGATACTCCAAGTCCAACAGTTAGACCCATCCAGAGTGTCCATCCCCCCTACATGTGTATATGTCTCTCTGTGTATCCCAATTCAAATCAGTCTGTTGTCCCCTCAAGCCCCAGATAATCAATATAGAGAAGATCTCACATCGAAACCTAACTAGTCTCATCTTCCACCTCCTATCTGCACTAGACTGTATATGAGTGCTTCACGACAATAGTACTAACTCACTGACTCACGTCTACAGACCTCTCAACAGAGTAATGACACTAACACACCTCTCACCTACTCCAGCATCCTCCACCGCCCCACCACTGTGTGCGCAATAAGTGCAATCTATAGAACCCCTAGTCCTAATATGATGGTAGTTGATCGTCAGTGTTGACATCCACCGTCGTCTCTGAAGACATCCTCTGAAGTGTCATTAATATACACCTCTCCATCAAGAAAGTTGTGACCATTATCCACGTCACGTGTGTGCCTTCCTCACCTCGTACCCCATCCACACAACTCCATCATCTCTCATCCCTATCCATAGTGTGTGCTACATCACTTTTCCATCCACCTCCTAACTCCGTTGTCCCTGCTACACACACCTAATTTACATCTCGTGTCTCACCTACACTCCCTAATCTGTGTCTGATGAGTGTGCTCACATTTCAGAACTATCTTCGCTCTCTACTGTCCTCCATATAGTTTTAGCTCCTATGTGTCTGAAATAGAATCGTGTCTCTGTTCCGCTACTCTCTCGCACACCTATGTGCACCCATACCCCTCATAACACACCATCCACGAATCACTGATAACACAATCTCTGTCGACGTCTGCGACCCCCGCAACCATGTCTGTCGCTCCGAATCACTACAACCTTGCCTCCTCTATCAATCCTACAACACTACAAGTCATATTTGTATCATCTGCATATCCAGCCTCAAACCCTACGTGCTACATAGAGAACTATAGCTCCGTGTGACTCACTCTCATCCACAAAAGCATAAATAAGTCGCAACATGACAGCACTTCCTCACTCAATCTTTATGTGTCCCTCTGAAAAAAAATATAACGCCCTCACACCAGTGAGTGTGATATAGTTATGTCATTTATACCGTACGACTTCAGAGACTGCCTATATGCTCTACAATTAGCCCCAGTAACTACCTCACCAGACACCTTGTCACAAGCACTCATACCCTCCTCGCCCTCTTGTATGCAGCTTTACAAGAGTCAGTACACCACCTTGTATCCGCATTACTATAGCCCTCAATGTCTCTCTCCATAGTCTACTCATGACGCCCAGATTACCAGTTATAACTACCTCTCTTTGTATATGTCTCTGAGATGAAAGTAAATACTGACATGTGAACTATGTACACCCACACGCTTCTCCCTCGTATTGCTCTCTGTCCATAGACTCATCCTCAATAACTCAGTAAATTTACCGCCTTCAACTGTGTGTCCTGTTGAACTCCCTATCGTCTTAAGTGTCAGTACACTCACTATGTGAATAGTTCAGATGTCAATATGTAAACACCCAGACGTCAGTCCTCTACTCTCCAACTAATATGATATCAACGTACCCTGCAACACTAAACAAACTACCCACTCCCTGTGTCCAACAGGTGAATCAATATAGTTGCACTATCAATATCGAGGAATGTGTCATCCCCTCTGTCTAAAGTCACTCGTGACACCTATCGTGAACTAGTCTGACAACAACACCTGAACGCACCTAGTCCGCCCTAGACCTCTACACTCCCTCCCCCTATCCGTGCAAGCTAGAAACCTAACACTCCCAAAGCTCTAAAACTGCGAGATAGATTCCACAATCATTAACCCGAATGCTTCCACCCACCCCCGCATACTTACCTGCCACCACCTACCTCAAAAACGTACCATACGCGTCACCACCAGTACCTATTACGCTACCCTCCAATCTCTCTAGTGTGCACCAATCTACATCTGAAAATAAGTTCTCCATGTGTAAATCATAAATGTGTCTATAACTTTCAACTTTATTGTCTCTCCCTCCACTAGTGTTGACAGTTCACTGACCTTTTACACGAAACATCCACCTTGCTCCGTGATTTTCCTCCATCACAAATAGTGACTCACTCATGTGTCATCACAATTGAGATGTCTTCGGTCTCCCTTGTGATCTTCAGAGAACTTGTTCACATCGTCTATACTACCTCAGACGCCTCCCGTCCCTACCCCACCCCTATCCCCCCTATGATATTATAAAGCTATGTGTCTTTAGTATAATTGCCTACTGTATAAGCGCCATCTCCGAGCCGCGTCGTACTCCGTCCAACTCTTCTGTGGACCCTATGTGTATAAACACTCGGAATGATTTTTACACTACCATCTCACTCAAGACTCCCGTCCGTATATATTGTTGCTGAGCCGATCTATCACCATGACTGTGTTATGTACAGTACTTGTTTCATAAGTGAAGTATGTTGAAATCATCGTTCTATAGTTGTCTATAACGTCCGTTGTTGAGAATTGTGTGAGGAGTTCAAACATAAGTAAAGTGCATCACATCAGGCATCTCGGGACAGAGTGAGACAGCTATGAGTATATACTTTGACCTCCCTTAGTCGCCCAATATTAGCAAGATGGGAGTATTAGGTCTCATTCGTCACCTCAAGTGCTTAGGTAACAATAGCCTGACATTGAGTCGGGGCCAGTGAGTTCAGTGCCATGGTGCATAGAAGTTTTTGGGTCTACAGGTGTTGTATAAGAGAGAGAGGAAGTGTGGATGCCCGCACGAGTGTAATCGTGTTATACGAGCTCTCGTCCTTTCCACGCACAGGTTAGAATTCATGCGTGAGGAGTAGGTTTAGAGATTTATTGTCGATATAGTAATCTCTAGCATTATTGTAATCTATTTGCGCACAGAAATCTACTGCTATTTGTCTGCGTAGAGCTCTGTTCGCTGACAACCGTAGATATGATCTAGTAGAATCGATTTTGTTAGTCTTGGGATGGTGTGCACTCGAACCCTGAAATAACTTCTAGATATGACAGATGATGTCGCTATTCGGTGCGCGCAAATAGGTCGTTTGTTCGGGATTTCATGACCTCTTATGATTCATCCGTGTATTGTCGTTACGCGCTGATGATTGAGTTACGCTCCGGGGTAGAATCCGCGCACATATTCGTCGAGTATCGATATATGTTTTATAAAACTTTACCATATATCTCAAATGGATGTCCCACTTTAAATGAAATAACAAGAGTAGGAGTTATACTTTTC
Source organism: Tanacetum coccineum (assembly GCA_026074375.1). Taxonomy (NCBI): domain Eukaryota; kingdom Viridiplantae; phylum Streptophyta; class Magnoliopsida; order Asterales; family Asteraceae; genus Tanacetum; species Tanacetum coccineum. Next base: position 32,451 of record BQNB010035112.1, on the reverse strand, counting down.
AATAGTAATGACCTTTAATACTACAACAACTTATACTTTCATTTTAATGCAAGTTATTTCTTTAGTACCCAAGTTATTAGCTAGATATGTCATCCTTGGATTTCTGAATATTCTCCATCTTAGGGACATAAGAACTATCTCTTAACTAAGGCGTTGTGCAAGTATGGTTTAACAAGACATCTATCATGACTAGTGATTTATATCACTAGTCATCCATATTCCACACATGTGCCGCCCCCTGACCATAAGCCTTTTTGTATTAATTTTTATACACTTTAGCTCAGCCTTGTATACATATACGTTCCTCTCCAACTTCAATGAGATAATAACACCATAGCATTTCCTTATCAAAAACCAAATTGTTCTCTCCGTTTGGCATTCTCTTAAAGCCCAACGACAAACAAACCACCCCTTAATTAAATCCATAACTTTGAGTTCAAGAACAATACAAGTTAATCTTTCATCATATTTAAGGTTATATAAGAAGGGTGTTTGAAGGTTTGGTTAATATTTTCAAGGTTTAAAAAAGGCAAGGAATAACAGATTAGTGTTTTTCTATGGTTAATTAGGGTTTTTTAATTGTGGGAAGAACACACCAATTCCTCATCTGCCTAATTAAATTATTTAATTTTCTTATTTGGAGTTTCTTTAGGGTTTATTATCTAAACAAGGGTTTAGAAGTTGTTACTTTTCATCCTACTACACATCAAGGTTATCTAAAAACCCTACATCCATTTACCTTATGATTTCATATGTAGTGTAATGGTTTTATGGCTCCATCACCATTATTATAAACTTGATAAACAGTAAAAATGGATTTTTTCTTGTTATCAAAAGATTTTATATACTCTTAGAATTGTTTATGGGTGGTATTTCATGTCATATATAGTGGTATAGTACTTTACACAATGTTGGTTTAAGTATAATATGTATAGTGAGTAAAACTAGTATTAAAAGTTACTTATTAAAAAGTTATGGACAAAAAGTGTTGTAAATGACTTGTTAATCGTGTTTTCATGGACTCATGTGGACAAATATGGACACGCTCTCGCGCTCTTATAATATTATAATACTGTGATATATGGACTTGTGGTATTTTATCTAAAACTAAAAAACTAATAAAAACTAAGTTATGTAAAATAAATACATATGTTATTTAAAAAGGGGAAGTTTGAGTTTGAATTTTAAAGCATGGATATTTAGTTTAAAAAAAATTGTACATCTCATTGACGATTCCAAAAGGTAAGAAACTCAAAAAAACGGTATTAATAACGAAAAAGATAGTTTGTTTACGAGTTACAGTTATTTAAACGCGTTATCTAGAAAGACGATTTTATAAAAAACAAGTTAGAAAAATACTTATAATATATAATTTTATTATTTTCAAGAGATAAGTACTTAAGTTTGTATTCCAAAAACAATTCGGATCATTAATTTTTGGATCATCAACGAGGAGTTATGATGCTCGCACGAGGATTATTATACTTTAAAATGTATATAATACTTTTATAAAACTATTTTTATAAAAGTTACTGTTTACATCAGTAAATAACATTTTGAAAACATCATTAATATGATATACTTTTAATAACAAAGACGTGCTCTAAAGAATGCTAAAACGGAGTATAAAAGAAATAAGGATGACTAATTTACGGGTTTTACGATAAACTAAATCTATAAAATTAATTTTATTAAACTGTTTTTGACAGTAAAAAGTACTGTTCACCAGTAGGTCAAAAATATGAAATGTAATATTTTGATAACTCATCTTAATACGAAAGCTGTGGAAAATATGCAACCCCTTTAGGAAGCAAACGGCTATAAAACGAAGAAGGATAATGCGTCATTTTTTATTGAGATATTTATAAACGTTTTTTTTGACTTTATAAAATATGATTTCACAAACACGATTCGATGGTGCGTAGCTTATTAATTGTATTTGGCCATTATTTAATCCTGGTGCTATCCTTACCCTACAGGGACACTACGTTTACATAGGTTGCCATTTACGACATCTCCCCGCTGACGCATTTTCTGTTCGAAATTGGATTATCATTACTCAAGGTGAGTTCATGCCCACCATTTTACATTTTATCGATTTACAAGTTTTGGGGTGAGTAACATATGCATGTTTTACAATTTGACGCAATGTGACATTTCTCTATTTACTGATTACGTGTTTTCCTAAGTAGCGATAACCCTGTCTGAGCCCATTATCATGAACTGTGTGAGCCCGAATGTTATGAATATATCTATTGGGATTGACATCCCCGTTCGGGTGATTAGCTATCACTAGAAAAACAGAAACGCTATACCATGTGGACATTGGATGTTACGGGTTTAGATCATCATCACGGGCTAATGTCGGATTTGTATATTGCATTTCAATACATGTCGAGCTTCCTGTGTCATGTGACTTACGAAACGTAATTACATTTTATGATGTTTGCATCTGTTGCATTATATGGGAAACTTGTTGTCTACACTAGATACATTTTATAAACTATGAATTACTCAACCATATGTTGACGTTTTAGCAATGTTTTCAACAAAAGTATCACATATTCATGCTGTGAAAAGGATTTTTAGGTACTTAAAAGGTCAACCAAAATTGGGCCTTTGGTATCCAAAAGATTCACCTTTTGATTTGGTAGCATACACTGATAGTGATTATGTTAGAGCAAGCTTGGATAGGAAGTCTACAACAGGAGAATGTCAATTCCTTGGGTGTAGATTGATTTCATGGCAATGCAAGAAACAGACTGTGGTTGCAAATTCTACAACAGAAGCTGATTATGTGGCTGCTTTAAGTTACTATGGACAAGTACTTTGGATTCATAATCAATTACTTGATTATAGGTATAATTTCTTGCATACCAAGATCTTTATTGATAATAACAGTACTATTTGCATAATTAAAAATCCTGTTTTTCATTAAAAAACAAAGCATATAGATATCAGACATCATTTTATTAGAGATTGAAATAAAAAGAAATTGATTCAAATGGTTAAAATCCATACTGACAAAAATATTGCAGATTTGCTTATAAAAGCTTTTGATGTAAGTAGATTTCAATATTTGACTGCTAGTATTGGAATGTTAAATCTCTAAAATCTTTTATCTCTTTATGTTTTTGTAGAGTTTTGTATGAATTAGTAATGTTATTCATGTCATCAAAAGTTTATGCTGTTAAGTATAATTAGTGATGCTAGTTATACTTAATACTGCTAAGTTAATGATGTTAGTTATACTTAATACTACTGGTATAATTAACATTGTGAGAAAAAGAATTGAGAGAGTTGGTGAGAATAAAAACAGAAAGAGAGATGTGTAAAAAAAACAGAGTGATTTGGTGAGTAAAAGAATTGAGAGAATTTGTGAGTTGAAAAACAAAAAGAGAGCCGTGTGAAATAAAAACAGACAGAGAGTTTTGGTAAGTAAAAGAATTGAGAGAAATGGTGAGTTGAAAAACAGAAAGAGAGATGAATATATTAATAACAAAAAGAGTGTTTGGACTGGAATTGAATTTAATACTGACTCAAAGTTAATGTTGCTAGACATAAACTTACTACTATTGTTGGAAGTTAATGCTGCTAGGCATAACTTACTACTGCTGTTGGAAGTTAATGTTGTTAGGCATAAACTTACTACTAATGTTGGAAGTTAATGCTGCTAGGCATAAACTTACTACTGCTGTTGAAAGTTAATGCTGCTAGGTATAACTTATAACTGCTGTTGAACGTTAATGCTGTTGAGGGTATTTTCATAAATACTTCAATTAAAGGTTTCAGTTACTCATTTAATCGATTTCATTTAATCATATACTCTCTAATCACAAACCCTAACTCAATTTCATCATTCATCATCAAAACCTAACACAATGACGACCCTATAGTTTGCTGATACTCACAACATGGTCGCGTTTTTGTCTAAACATGCTGAAAGTGAAGGGTTTGAACAAATTGTAGATTTTCTGAATGCAAACACCATAAAGTATGCTTTAACCGTTAATCCCACTATATACACTTCGTGTATTGAACAATTTTGGGCTACTGTCAAGGTGAAAACTGTCAATGGGGAAGTATAGTTACAAGCCCTAGTAGATGGGAAGAAGATAATCGTTACTGAAGCATCTGTTAGAAGTGACCTTTAACTAGATGATGAGGAAGGTATGGATTGCTTGCCAAATGCTACCATTTTTGAAGAACATACAAGGATGGGGTATGAAAACTTTCACAGAAGCTTACTTTCTATAAGGCATTCTTTTCCCCATAATGGAAATTCCTTATTCATACCATTTTGCAATGCCTTAGTGCTAAGACTACTGCATGGAATGAATTTAGTAGCACCGTGGCTTTTGCAATCATCTGTTTAGCTACAAACCAGAAGTTTAACTTCTCAAAGTACATATTTGAAAGTATGGTAAAAAACTTGGAGAATGTGTCTGGTAAATTCTTGATGTATCCGAGATTTGTACAAGAGTTATTAGAGAAACAACTAGAAGGAATGTCAAACCATAAAAGGATTTATGTTACACCTTCTCGCACAAAGAAGATTTTTAGAAACATGAGAAGGGTTGGAAAAGGCTTCTCTGGAAGAGAAACACCCTTTTTCCAACAATGATGGTACAAGCTCAAAAAGAAATGGGTGAAGATTTAGTAATGCCTACTGATCCCCATCACACATCCACCATTATTCAACCATCAACATCTCAACCTCAAAAGAAACAAAGATCAAGAAGGACAAATACAAAGGACACTAAGATACCTTAGTCTAGTAATCCTACAGACAATGTATCAGATAAGGCTGTCAATGAGGAGATGGATGACAGTTTAGTGAGGGTTGCCACTACTGCTACTGGCTTAGATGCAAAGCAGGACAGTTGTAACATAGATAAGACCCAATCTAAGGCAACACCTAATGAACCAAGTTCCATAGGAACTAGTTTAGGTGGTTGTCCCAAGCGCCAAGACACCATGAGGGATACAATTGCTCAGACTAGGTCTGAGAATGTATCTAAATATTCCAGTGATTTACTGCTCGCAAGAGGTAATACACTTCGAAGTGGTGAGGATAGACTGAAACTTCAAGAATTAATGGAATTATGTACAACTTTACAATCAAGAGTTCTTGACCTGGAGAACACAAAGACTGTTCAAGCTCAGGAGATTACAAGTTTGAAACTGAGAGTAAAGAAGTTAGAGAAGAAAGGAGGGTCAAGAACTCACAAGCTTAAAAGATTATACAAGGTTGGTAGATCTGCAAGAATAGTTTCCTCTGATGAAGCTAGTTTGGGTGATCAGGAGGATGCATCCAAACAGGAGAAGAAAATTAATGATATTGATAAAGATGCATAGATTACATTGGTTGATGAAACTCAAGGGAGGTATAGTAATGATATAATGTTTGATGTAAGTGATCTTGCTGGTGAAGAAGTATTTGTTGCAGAACAACGAGTTCCTGATAGTAAGAAAGATGATGTAGTTAGTATTGTTGGTGCTGCTACAACAGTTAGTACTGCTAGTACAATTCTAGTTAGTGCTGCTTTAATAACTAATGTTGAAATTACTTTGGCTCAAGTACTGGCAGAGTTGAAGAGTGCTAAACCTACACCAGCTGCTAGCACAAGACCTAGGGCTAAAGTGCTTGTTATTCATGAACAAGAGCAAGCATCTACATCAATATTTTCTTCACAACAACCATCACAGGCAAAGATTCAGGACAAAGGTAAAGAAAAAAAGATTGAACCTGAACATGTGAAGAAATTGTCAAAGAAAGATCAACTCAAGCTTGATGAGGAAGTGGCTCAAAGGTTACAAGCTGAATTTGATGAACAAGAAAGGATTAAAAGAGACAAAGCTGAGAAAGAAGTAGAAGTTAATGTTCAGCCATAACTAAGAATGGATGATATTCTAGGCAAGAATGAGGTTGACCCAGTTATTAAGCCGAATGATTGCAATCAGAAGAACAAGAAGAGTTGACCATTGAAGAAAGGGCTATATTATTTCAACAACTTTTAGAGAAAAGAAGAAAGCACTTTGCAGCGAAAAGGGCAGAAGAAAAGAGGAACAAACCACCTACCAAAGCTCTTATCTGAAAAACATGAAAGGATGGAAGCCCAAAGATCTAAAGAGCAAGTCTTTTGCAAATATTCAAGAATTATTTGACAAAGTAATGAAAAGGGTGAATACATTTGTTGACTTCAGAACTAAGTTGGTTGAAGGAAGTTCAAGAAAGTTGAAGTAGAATAGCATAAGAGAGCAATTCAGAGAGCAGGAGATGAGCTTAGAACAAGAAAGTGTTATGAAGCAGTAGGTAGATGAGGATAAAGAGATAGCAGAGCTTAAAAGTCTAATGCAAGTAATTCTAGATGAAGAAGAGGTTGCAATTGATGCTATTCCTTTAGCTACTAAGCCTCCAACTATTATTGATTGGAAGATCCATAAAAAGGGAAAGAATAGCTACTATCAAATAATAAGAGCTGATGGAAGTTCAAAGATGTACAAGGTCTTCAGTCTAATGCTTAATAGCCAAAATAACCTAATCGATCCCCACCCCCCCACCCCTACGACGTCAGATCGCAACAGAGGACCTTGTACTACCCCCTATATTTTGTGTTTCTTTTTAAGCTGTTCTTCTTAACTGTTTCTATATTATGTGGATAGTAGCTATTCTTCCTAAAATCCTGGGATCTTTAGCCAATACCCCCCCCCCCCCCCACTATTTTAACACTCACCCTTCCATCCACCCCCCCCCACACCCCCCCACCCCCAACCAAACTCCACCCCCCCCCCCCCCCCCCCCCCCCCCCCCCCCCCCCCCCCCCCCCCCCCTTCTTTTTTTTGACATGAAAGATTTAGAAGATTTATACAATCTGGTAAAAGCTAAATATAGATCAACAAGACCAGTGGAGGATTTGGATTTGATTTTATATAGAGATTTGAAGATAATATTTGATCCACATGTTAAAGATCAAGTATGGAAAAATCAATAGGATTACAAAGTATTGGATTAGAAGTTATATGATTCTTGTGGAGTTCATTCATTGAGGATGCAACATGTGTATATTCATATGCTAGTAGAAAAGAGATATCCCCTTACACCTGGTACAATTATAGATATGCTGAACAAGAAGCTTCAAGCTGATCATTGGAATGAAATATGTTATCAGCTTCTTAAGCTTATCATAAAATAGCTCAAGAATCAATTAAGTGTTTGGAAGCTTCCTCCTGGTGATTAATGAAGCTTTCAATGAAGAAACTTGATATTTTGAAGAAGAATATCAAGTTTAGGGGAGGGTTGTTAGGATTAAAAGGCTTCATGATGATCTTGAAGTTACTGCTGCTAAGTTAATGTTGTTGGTGTATAAGTTACTACTGCTTGTTAAGAGTTAATGTTGCTGGTACAAAGTTACAACTACTGAAATATTACAATTGCTGAAAGATAAAGATTGCTTGAAGATCAAGATTACTTATGAGATAAGGATTGTTATTTATAGAATAGATCTTTAAGAATAATCTAAGTTTTTGTAATATATTATAAATCGAGTAGGACTCCTTGGTGTATAAAAGGAGGTCCTAGGGCATAGAGTTTTATGTATCTTAGTCGTATATTTTATAGCTTCAAGGTTTTGTAACCCTAATAATAGTTAGAATATTCGTATTAATATATTAAAGCTTTGTTTGTTAATCTGTGTGTTCAATAGAATTACTGTTCTATTGCATATTCTTCTTATTAATCAAAGATTAGATTCTGCATAGTCTTTGATATATTTTACAAAGTTTCTACCATAGTTGTGTAGGATTTATCTTGCATAACTAAACCTTAAACAAGCTTAAGGAATTCGATCATTAGAAGTTAACTGGGATCCAACACATACCCCAGGATACATCGTATTGATACCTGTGTCGAATACGCTGTATTCGTTTAACGAATACGTTGTATATACTGTGTTGAAAATAAAGATTCGATAACGTCCAGATAGTCAATACGCCGTATCCATGGGGTTTGGATACGCCTTATAGACAGTCTGGAAAGACAGGCTCGATAAAAATTGAACATTACATTACGGGTTTTCTCCCGGCAGGCACTTTTGTTTAGAGAAAAGTCTTTAAGTTAGACTTGCCCCAATTTACTCCCATCCTTATAAATCAATTTGGGGTCAAACGGGATGCCAAATGGCACATATAAATTGTTAAAAAGATTTATTAGCATCCCTTAGATAATATAATTACAAGTCATGATATTAACATTTAATTCCTTGATAAAAATTTTAGTTGTATGAAAAATTTATTAAGATTATATGGACTTGTTTCCAAAGCTATTGACTCATGTGCATAGTCACCAACATTGGTATTTATTACATTACCCCCCGAAGACTGCTCAATATCGATTTTATCATTATCATTGCCCGTATCCGATTTTAAATCATGAGGATAAATTACGTTAAAAGGAAATAAATCATTAAAGTATAAAATGTTTTCTTCCTCTTCATTACATTCAGACAATGATGTTTCATTTTTTAAAATCAAAGTCATCGATACGTTGAGGACATAAAGTGGGTTCAGTTAAGAAATCTGATTTAGATGTTAGAGCATCATTGTAAACAATGGCTGGAAATTTGTTCTCAAAATCTTTAAAGAAATCTAAATCATTTAAACAACTGACCGTAGGCTCAGGTGATAGAAACAAAGGCATACTGGCTTTTTCATTATCATTTTCTGAATCCGTTTTTAAACCATTGACAGACATTATTTTATAGGAAAATGAATTTTTGTCATAAATCACCATGTAATCTTCATCGTCGGATTCGTCAAATGATATTCTAAAGTCAATTTTATTGTCGTTAAGAGGACTTGCCGTAGGTTCACAAGAGTGCGTTACTTTAGATATAAACGCGTCATCAAAGACTATAGCTGGGAATTCGGTTTCAACGGATCTGAGGTCATGAACGTCTTCATCATACCAGATTTTACCATACATAGCAGTTTCCCAGTTAAACACTTTACCACATCTACGAGCCTTTTCTTCCTCGAGCCTGATGTATTCTTCCATAGTAATGTTCAGGTCGTCTATCATATAATAAACTTACTAGGGCAGAAAACCATCAAATAACATATACGTCATATTTAGTAAACTGAATACGCCGAACTACACAAACATAATTTAGCAAATAGACAGGAATATGAACAAAATCTAATCTACACTAATCCTAAGGGTTAGATCTAATCTAATTGATGCGTATTTTCTTTTAAAATATATTTTTAACAAGTTTTAAATTTATAAAACTCGATCTACCTAACGACGCACTAACGGGCAGAGAACCCGATCGTGGGTAGTATAGAATGGTAAATCCGAGGTCGTCCCAAGAGCTAAGGTGTAATTAGTTTTAATTTGACACGTCACGTTTTGAAAATAGTTTTTGATTTTAATTGAAAGAAATAGAAAAACAATAAAATAAATAACTAAAATTAAAAGGATAGGAGATATCAAGAGAGAAAACGTGCTAACCTAGTTACTTCATTACTATTGTTATGAAGATAATTTTTTGTGCAATGTCAAACTATGGTTTCATTACTGGTTTCTAAGGTCGATAGACTTGAATGTGCATATACAGTTTATCTTATACTTCCTGTGATTCCAAATCAGTCTCGAATCATCTGGGAGGTAGGCTATCCAGGTTGCAGTGATTAATCCTAACTATTCCCAAAACTTATCTAATAACCTATTAAAATTATTAACCCCCTCTGAAAGAGTTCCTGTGCTTTTTAAATATCGAGTGATTTATGCGGTGACTGGTCAGTTCCTACATTAGGTAAAGAGTTAGTGATCCTCCCTAGTACTCATTGGATCTCATCGTGACAAGGTAATCTATTGATGGGGAAAGCTTGGTCCAAACCACCCATACTACCAAAACGCAGGGTTACACGATAGTCAAGGAATATCTAATGAAACCATAATTCAACAGGAAACAATCATAACAAAAGTAAATTCATAACTAGGCTAGCACTTTAAGTGCTTAGCCGCTCATAGTAACGAAAACACAATAAGAGATAGAAGAAATCATATATTGAAAACTCAAAATTCTTATAGGATTCGTAATTTGAACGATTAAATACAACAAGTAAGTAAAGTGTGATCCCCCTTGGACTCCAGGTAGAATTCTTCAAAGGTTGGAAGCCTTGGTCACCTCTCCAATTGGTTGTGGAGGAAATGATGTCAGAATAGCTTGAATGAGGCCTCTATTTATAGTTATCGTACCTATTACGTCGTAACCAATAAAGGTGTTACGCCGTAACTAACTTACATGACATTCCATAACTAAGCAGCTGTTACGGCATAACCAGATATGTTGTTACGCCGTTACCTTCATATAACTTCCATATGTACGTGATCTTCATTCCATATTTATGGATCTTCATGGTTACGGCATAACTGGATAAGGTGTTACGCCATAACTATAACTTTAACGAGATTTCCTTCAAAATATAGGGTTACGGCGTAACTAGATATAGTGTTACGCCATAAAGTCTTCCTTGATCTTCGTACTTGCTTAATTTATGTTACGGTGTAACCATTTTTGGTGTTACGCCGTAACATTTTTCAGAATTTACAATTTAAGTCCCTTTCCCTTGTTTCTTGTCACTTTCATGCATTTCACCTGAAAACTACAAAACAATAGAAAATATTTCATTTTTGAGTGTTATATTTAAAACATCGAGAAGTTGAAAAATATAAATAACGTTTTAGACATTATTTGTATTAACAAAGATCAATCTGTTTGATCTTGCTTCTTGGGTGTTTGAGTGATTGTAGTGAGGATTGGATAGGATCTACCTAGTAGGGCTGTCTTTTTTCTTTGTAATTTGTTAGGTGAGAACAAAGTTGTAGACTCATCTTCTTTGTATCTTTAAAGTAATAAAAGTGCATAAGGGGTGGTTGGTTGAGTGCAATCAGTAGTTCTTGAGTTGGATTTGATATTGATTACAATAAGTATCATTTTAGAGACATGATACTGTGATTGTGTTTTGTATGTGTGTTGTTTTTTAATGCTAATATTTGGTTGTCTATAGGACTGAGCTTTGCTGATTCAATGGCCAGAAGATCTATCCTGGTACGAGTATTAGGTTTATTTGATCCGAGTCACGGGTATACTATGATTTTTGTTTGCACGTATGGTTTTCTATCTGCCTTACGTATGAATGTTTTGATATTTGTACTTTTATTTGCTTATAGGTTTTCTTGTTTTTGAACTCAAAATGCAAAAGGTACTTTCACAACAAGTTGAAGCCCTCACAGCTAACATGGACTACCATGTACCGAAAGCAACACAAGAAGGTAATGTCACACCCCCAAACAAGGTCTAGAAGGAATACGTGTCCAAAGGCGTGACGTCATCGCATGCATCACACAAGATCAAGTGAATGACAACTATATAGACGTTTAAAAAAACATAACTCGTTGCTTTGGATAAATCAAAATAAGTCTTACAATATTCTTGACATAAATGAAATAGTTTTAGCGAAAGCTTAAGTAAAATACAGCGGAATCATAACATGTATTTAAGACAACGAGTATTTAAGTTTAAAGATAAACATTCTTGAAAGACACCCAGCAATGCATGTAACATCAAATTGCACTTCAAGAACAATCCAGCTAAGCACGTGAGAAAACATGCTTAAAATAGTCAACATAAAGTTGGTGAATTCATAGGTTTAAATTGAGTAAGGATGTGGACCACAGATATTAAAAGTGATGTTGACTATTTAACAGATACAAAATGCACATGAAAAAGGTATTACGTTGCTGCTAAGCCATAACCCTGATCAAAATTAAGAGATACATATATATGCAAGTGATGATCCAGCTCTATAGATGTTCTGTCCAAGAATACCCCAAAGAGTTTTTCGACATGATATATATCCGTTCGGTCATCGACACATAATCAAGTAAGTCTTGCTTACCCGGATAGGGATAATAGTCCCAAATATATCTATCTATAACATTCACGCTTACTTACCCAATGAGTCGGCCAAAGTAATTAACGGTTCATTATGGTACGGGACATGATAGTGGTCTAATCGCTACTTATGCAACACGTAAACAGAATGATAACTGAAAACACTAAGCAATGTTTTTCACCCAAAAATAGTAAATTTGAAATCATAAAACATGGGGCTATTACTCACTTACAGCGATGAGCGAATGATATTCAGTAAGAGAAAGAGAAATACACAAACCAAGCCCGTCACCAAAAGGAATGAGCGTCCTTAGGAACTAATTGATGATATACAAAACCAAAAGTGAAACGCTTATCAACGAGAAGGCATCCATATGTGTTTGTGTCTTTGTTTGTTTAAGAAAACATGATCGAGTGAAAGTACAAGTTTACATTAAATCCCGACGTTTATTCAAAAGTTAAGTATTTTCAGACGTTAATACCTTCCCCTATATTTGTTAGTTTCCATATTCTCAAAAATGCACTATGCATCTTAAACGCTTAACTTCTATATCCGTCGCGTCAAAGTATTTCAAAAGTTATTATTTTTAGAACCCTACGTTATCATACATCCCAACATCACACAAATAAGTTCTTAACATTTCAAATGACTCTACTTAGTTTACTAGTGTTTCTATATGTTTCGCCAATGTTTTAAAACTCTAAAAATGTTCGAAAGTGTCCGAAAACCTCATTTATAATTCCAAACAGCAGGCTTGTTATAGTGTTTTGCCGAAAATTATTTCAAACTTCATTTGGATCATAACCGTTCGTTATAAATCCTTTTTGACGATTCCATATCTAAACGAGCATGGGAAAAGAAATCATATACTATCATAATCTTATGTTTTTAACACCTTAAAACAATTTTAAACATCCTTTAGCCTAGGTTAAAGATTCGAACAACAAGCTTTATTCGCTAAAACGCAACCAAAAATCTCCCAAACTTCGCATTAGTGCCTATTCTAGCCCTAATCTCTATCCACTAATATTTCGCCATGAAAACCACAATCAATACTAACCTAATACTATCATCTCTATTGTTGCAACACTCATGATCACTCACAATCAAAACCTTTTGTAAATCAAAGAACCATAAAACAATACTAGTTTATGTTTTAATTTGTTTATTTTCAAAAACCACAAACACATAAGCCTTGAAACTTGAGAATGATTCAAGAACCATAAAGAAATCACAAGAGATGTAATAGAACACTTATAAGAAGAAGATGAGTCAAGTAACACATAAGATCTAACCAAAACCTTAGATCTATAAAAACCCTAGGATGATCTTGCAAAACCCACTTGATAAACCAAAACCCTAACTTATGAAATCTTGAATAACCCTTGAAATCAAGAAACCTTCTGAACACCTTACATATGAAAAAATTGAAAAAAAATGACATGGAATAGTTATATCTTGCTAGAAATCAAAGATATGAAAGTGTTTGTGTGTGTGTTGTTTGCCGTGAGCAAGAAGAAGAGAAGAGGGAGAGAAAATCGTTTTGGTGGCTTGCAAATGAAGAGTGAAACCCTAAGTTGTTATCACTTGGTATTTATAGGAAATGACTAGGTTAAGGGGTCTCTTGGCTTATCAATAGAAGGGAACCAAATGGCTAAGTGACCAACACACATCAAGGGTGTGTGTGGTGTGGGTTCGGACACAAAGAGATAGGGGGTTCATGGTTTGATCACTACTTTCTAATTAGATTTCAAAACATCTTCCTTAATACATAATGGAGTTCTGAGGTCCCACCATGCAAGGTGAACAAAGATGCTTAAGGAGGTGTTGGGTGCATGGAAACACAATAAAGAAGAAAGAGGGTAAGACAACAAGGTTGGGGGGGGGGGGGGGGGGGGGGGGGGGGGGGGGGGGGGGGGGGGGGGGGGGTCCCTGTCCATGTTTTCTCAGCTTCGTATTCAAAAAAGTGAAAAAGATTCGACTCCCATTAAATAATATTGTGCATTATGCTGTGAAATGAGTAGGGGGATGACATGAAGTTTTTTGACTTCTAAACCCAATATACGATAACTAGAGCTTACACGAAAAGATTACGGGTTTTCAGGGTTCCGCTAGGTTAAAAACGCGAAAAACGTAAATTATACGCTAAAAAGTAAAAATCAACACCGGGAGTGAACGTAAACTAAAAAACACTTAGCAAAGATAAAATGATGCATATAATATCTAGACTAATCAAAATCCAAATCCGGAACGCGTCCGATGACGTTTTCAATTCACTCGGGAAACACCCTCTCGATTTTAGGTTAAATTCAAACGTAACGGATAAAATTCAAAATAATGATCGGAATAGTTTAAAATATTGACCTAAAATTTACAGGGTGTGACATCCTTTCCCCATTAGAAAATCTTTATCCTCAAAGCTTAAGACATTGATTCAGACGTAGGTTTAGATTTAGCGAAGAGATGAGGGTATTTCTTCTTCATTTAGTCTTAGCATTCCCAAGTGAATTCAGGACCTCGCCTTGAATTCAAACGCACCTTAACAATAGGCATATACATTTTTTCGATTGCTTCACTTCACGGTCCATGATCTCGACCGGTTCCTCAATAAACTTAAGCTTATCGTCGATCTGAATTTCATCTAATGAAATAGCAAGCGGTTCGTCGGCGTAACACTTCTTCAAATTAGAAACATGAAAAGTGCTGTGAATATGACTTAATTGATCTGGGAGTTTTAAGTCTGTAAGCAACCGTTCCAACCTTAGCGAGTACCTTAAATGGTCCAATATAACGGGGGTTCAACTTTCCTCGTTTGCCAAAATGTATCACCCCTTTCCACGGTGACACTTTCAACATGACCATATTTCCAACTTGAAACTCTATGGGCTTACGATTCCTATTGGCTAAACTCTTTTGCCTATCACGAGCAGCTTGAATACGCTTCTTGATCTGAAAGATTTTCTTAGTTGTTTCAAGAATAATTTCCGGGCCAGTAAGTTGAGCGTCTCCAACCTCAGCCCAACAAATAGGTGATTGACACTTGCGATCGTACAGAGCCTCGAATGGTGCAACTTTGATACTAGTGTGATAACTGTTGTTGTAAGAAAACTCCACCAAAGGTAGGTGCCTATCCTAACCTTTCCTAAAATCAATCACACAAGCACGCAACATGTCCTCCAAAGTTTGGATGGTTCTTTCACTTTGACCATTTGTTTGCGGATGATAATCCGTACTCATATCCAATTGAGTACCTAGAGCTTTGTTTAGCGATTGCCAGAATTGAGATGTAAATCTACCATCTTGATCAGAAATAATCGAAACTGGTACACCATGATTTGAGACAACTTCCTTCAAGTACTGTCTCGTCAACATTTCCATTGAGTCGTTTTCTTTCATTGGCAGGAAATGAGCGGATTTAGTGACTCGGTCAACAATTACCCAAATTGTATCCTGACCAATTGACGTCTTTGACAACTTAGTAACGAAATCCATAATAATGTTCTCCTACTTCCAAACTAGGATCACAGGTTTAACCAATAAACCGGAAGATTTTTAGTATTCAGCCTTGACCTTATGATAACGCCTAAATTATACATGTTTTCAGTGGCGTTATTTATACATATTTTATCATTTATCATGAACTTTCGATACTTAATAGCATGAAATACTTGCAGGTTCACTAAATACTTATACACTTCAGAAATCAAGATGCAAGAAAAAGATAAAGTCTCAAGCTGAAAAGTGCAATTGTGTGCCGCACTTCTCCTTAAAGTCAAAGAATTAAAGACCAAGTCAAAATAGTGCATTAACTCCCTAAGTACGCCGCACAAATTACTTTGTGCGCCGCACTTCCCATCTGTCTACGAAAATTAAATAAAGTCATAAATACTAGCGCATTAACACCTCATGTGCCTCGCACTTATAAAATTGTGTGCCGCACTTTTACCCCAAAATCAGTCTATAAACAGGAGACAAATTTTCACCACAAATCATCCTTTCATACTCATTTCCCTTATATCACACACACTCTCTCTCACCCTTATGATATCCTAAACCTTTTCCAACCTTCTCTCGAGCATAAACACCACATCTTTTGAAGATTCAAGATCAAACAACCAAGAACGAAGGAGAACTCATCGTTAGTTATTGAAATAATGAAGTGTTCATATAGAATCAAGTTAGGTATGAACTACCGAGCCATTAGTGCCTAATTATCTCATGACTACTAGTGAAGTATGATAATGAATAAGTGTTTGGTATGATTGTGATCTCATTAATCTCAAGCTTATGTTGCACCCTTATTATATCTTATCTTGTCGGTTTTGCTTATCAACTTAGATTATATAATCATATCGGTATAGGTCGAAAGACCCATTATGATCTATATGGTTTTAAAGATTTGTCTATGGTCTTTATCACCTATGTCAAGAAATCTACTTTCGTAAATTGATAAACAAAATAAGCTTTGATATAATAAAGTTAACAGGATCATTTTGATTGACACATCGGTCTAGCCAACTAAAATATAAGTCTTAAGTAATTAATTAATTTGTGAAGACCATTTTCTGACGAGAAATCCTTTATCACTACTTAAAATTATTTTCAACTATCGGAGTAGTCCATCTTTTATTATCACTGAGGTGAAAAAAAAAGTTATTTTTCAAAATTGTTAAAGTCGTTTCTTCCCTGATTATTGAACACTACTCAAATCCCTGGTGGAACGACCTTGTCTTACCTAAAGATTATACCATATACGTGGGTTATACTTTTACCCGTTGTCTTCCCTATAATAAATTAGTATTTCGAGAAATCCTTTTTATAAGTTAAAGTTTCATCTTCAAGGTCTTAATCATTACCATTACTTATAAATTATTTTCAACTATCCGAGTAGTCATCCTTATTATCACTGATAAAACAAAAGTTATTTTCAAAAATCGCCGTACAGTTTTCTGGCAAACTAACCCAAACAGTTTCTCCTTTGGATGCATACACGTGCTTCCAATTCTGAACTTGTTGAATCGTTACCTGAACCTGAACATACTCTGAATTGAAGACTTCGTCGAAGAAACAATCCACCTCAACACCCGAGAATTGTCTATCCGCCAATTCTCAACATCAATTACTTCCGTTACTTTCTTGATATTCTTCAAAATTACGATCCAATTGATGATGAACCCATGTGGGCTGCCGATCGTGTTGTCGCTTCGACTCTCGGTTCCGCGATCACTATTTCTGAAACCGCAAATGAATTTTCCATTAAAGGTAACCACTTGACCCCCGTCAAAGGAAACCAATTTGATGGTAGAACTAAAACCGATCCTCATAAACACATTCATGAATTCCTTGGAATCTGAGATATGTTTAAATATAGAGATACCGAGAATGAAGTTGTCCACCTAATGATGTTTCCCCTATCACTCACTGGAGAAGCAAAAACATGGCTGGACGAACTAAACGAAGGAACTATTGAAACATGGGATGAACTTCAAAATGCTTTCATTAGCAGATTTTCCCCTAGCTCTTTTTGACCGACTCCTTGGAGAAATCTGTGCTTTTTCTCAACACGAAAATGAATCTCTAACCGATGCTTGGCTTCGTATGAAGGAAATACTTGGAAATTTCCATGGTCATAATATGTCCAAAGGCAATATTATCAAAATCTTTTATCACGGTCTCAACAAAATAACCTAATAAGTTCTAAATGCCGCAGCCGGTGGTATTTTCCTCTATAAAACACCAAATCAAGCTTATCAGCTTCTCAAAGATAAAGTCTTACTCAAGCTTGACTGGGCTAAAAATCAAAAAACCAAATTATCTCTTAAGAAAACTGTTGCTTTCGCTGCTAAAGGTAGCAGTATTTCCGATACTAACAAAATTATGGCCCGAATGGATGCCATGACCATAAAAATAGATGCTCAGTACAAAGAACTCCAATCTCCTGCAAAAAAACCAACACCCGACCTTGACGATGATGACATACCTATGTCTCGTGAAGAAGAGGCTAAATTCATGCAACTTTCCGTAAGACTCGTTTTTACAATGATTACCGCGATCGAGACTCGAATCGCGATAATTGGCGTTCAAGCGGACGGAATGATTACAACCGAGACAACTACCGATCTAACACCGATGATAAATCCTATGATCTTCAAAGATAATTCAACGATTTCATGAAATCTCAGCAATCAACCAACGCTTTTTTCAAAGAAACATTCATGGACCTAAAAACTCAACTCAAAACAGTAGCCAAAAATCATCAAGCTTCAATCCAAAACCTTGAAACTAAGTTTGACAGACTCGCTAACAAGCAATCTGGTCAACCTTCTGGGTCTCTTCCAAGCAACACTTAACTAAACCCACGAGGTAACAAATCTAAAGCCTATCAACCACCGCAATCTTGTAATGAGCACATGAACGCCGTATTCACAAGAAGTGGTAAATCCTATGATCCACCAGATAACCCAAATGATCAACAAAACAATTCTGAAACCTCTATCAACTTTGATAGCGATGACGAAGATGATGAACCAACATCACAACCAAAAACTCAACCTCCAAAACTAGTCAAAGAAATGCCGTTACCAAAACCATACAAACCAAAGATCCCATATCCTCAACGCCTTAGAAAAGAAAAAATGGAGGCCCAATATGAAAAATTCCTCGACATGATTCGAGCCGTCCGTATCAACGTACCTCTTGTCGACGTCTTAGCCGGAATGCCTAACTATGGCAAATTTCTCAAAGAACTCATAAGCAACAAACATAAAATCGAACAAATTTCTGCCGCTTTTCTAAGCGATGAAAGTTTCTCCATTCTTTAAAACAAAATTCCACCCAAACTTGGAGACCCATGAAGTTTCCTTATTCTGTGAAACTTTAATAAAACTTCTCATGTAATGCTTTAGCCGACCTTGGTGCTAGCATTAACCTTATGCCATATTCCTTATATGCAAAACTATCTCTCGAAACTCTTAAGCCTACTAAAAAGAGTGTAAGATTAGCCGACCGATCATTCCAACACCTGTTAAAATAGCTGAAAATATGCTCATTGAAGTTGGTAAATTCACCTTCCCTGTCGATTTTGTTATTCTCAAAATGGAGGAAGATAGCAAAGTTCCTCTCATTTTGAGGTGACCCTTTCTTCACACTGCTGATGGAGTAATTCGAGTTAAACAGAAACAATTCAATCTAGGAGTTAGAACTGAACAAATGATCTTTAATATCGGCTCTGCCATTAAACACTATTATTCAAACGATGATACATGTTTTAGTATTGATGTTATCGATGAAATCTTAAAAGAAGATTTCGATGCTCTTCTAGACGAAGGAAGCAGAATCTTCTATTCCATCGAAGGAACCATTCTCGAAGAAGAAATATTTTCTGAATTTGATAAATTCATAGCAATGGTTTCAAATGAAAACTATGACTCTGTGTCCGATGAAGAAGAACCAAAATTTGAAAAAATCACCATCAACACAGATTATAAAATCAAAACATCTCTCGAAGAACCTCTTACGGATCTCAAACTCAAACCTCTTCCTGATAACTAGGAATATGTATTTTTAGAAGAACCATCTTTTTAGCCTATAATCATATCATCTCAACTCTCTGCTTAAAACAAAAGCAAACTTGTATCTGTCCTTAAAAAACATAAAGAAGTATTTGCCTGGATAACAACAAATATTCCTGGTATCTGCCCATCATTCTGCAAGCATAAGATACAACTTTTCGATGACAAAAATCCAATTGTCCAAAAACAGAGAAGGTTAAATCCAAATATGCAAGAAGTTGTTAAGAAAGAAATCGTGAAACTCTTGGATACCGGTATTATTTATCCAATTGCTGATAGTCCTTGGGTTAGTCCTATTCACCGTGTACCAAAGAAAGGAGGTATTACAGTAGTCACAAACGAAAATGATGAACTTGTCCCAACAAGAACTGTTACGGGTTGGCGAGTATGGATCGATTATCGTAAAATCAATGAAGCAACAGCAAAAGATCATTTTCCTTTGCCGTTTATAGATCAAATGTTGGAAAGACTCGCAGGAATTAAATATTTCTAATTCCTTGATGTTTTTTCTAGATATTTCCAAATACCTATCGATCCTATGGATAAAACAACAACATTCACATGTCTCTTCGGTACATACTGTAGAATACAAATAATCTTTGATATATGAACCAAGAACTAGAGAGAGAAAGTAGGAGGAAGGATGTATTTTCTAGTGAGAGAAAGTAGAGAACGTGAAATGCATTAAATGAAAAATGAAACATACAACCAACCAACCACCTCTCCAAGGCATGAAGAGGTGTATTTATAGTCCAAGGGTGGTCGGCCATGGGCCTTGTAAGGCTTTCCATGGTCCTTTAGGCTATATTAGCTTATAAACTAAACATTGACTAACTACGGGCTTTGACTAGTTAATATTGGAAGTGACCGATACTTTTCTTGTTCCTAATAATCTCCCCCTAAGGGAGGTCACTCCAATTTACAAAAACTTAAACTTAGCATACTATGCTTCGAATTTAGTCTTGTGCTCGTAGTCTTTAACTTCAATCATTAACTTGTAATTTGATGTAGTGATCATAGACTTTAGGTCTTGAGCTTGTTCCTTAACTTGTCTTGAATGTGATATTGAACACCTTGAGATCATCAACCACGCATAATCTCGTTTTGCCATCTTGTAAACATTTCCATATTGTAAACTTGTGACTTCTGGACTGCTCATAACCTTTACTGATTTTGCTTTACTTGAAAATCTTTAATGGTCAGCCTTTCGTAGAAATTCTTTAACTTTAACACTTCGTCACTTCGAGAAAGATGTTCGGTATCAGAGTGACATAATATTCTTTGAAATTTTTTGACTTTAATACTTCGTCACTTCAAGAAAGACGTACGGTATCAGAGTAGCGGAAGTCTTAAAACATGTACTTGAGCTTTCATGATGTCTTTATGTTTGTCGGTCGGGTATGAGCATGTGGCTATGAATCATGACTCCTCGGGAATCAGGTGCACCAATCGTCGAGAGTACCTGCAGGTTTAGGTTACTGATAATTAATAGATATGGACAAAAGTATCTTTATCACTTCGTCAAATACAGTTGCAATAACAACGGTTCCCCGTTGATCGGTATAAATACTATTTGTGATTAGGTATAATTTCGAAGAATCTCTTTGACAGGGTTTCGCAGTTGCACTAGCCGTTCTTATTACAAGAGCGTCTCAAAGCAGACAACACAGTATGAGTAAACCAGTAAGACGAAGTCTCAGCGATTGAATAGAAAAATTGATTTGAAAATCAATCGACGTGTCACTTGCTAAAGTGTTTTTGTGACACATCGAGAGTGTTAATCGTTTCAAAAATTCATCAGCAATCGTCAATTCATAACCTGGAACAAGTTTAATTCTTATGGAATCACACCATCGTTTCTTTCCAGTTGTCACAAGTTTGATTCATATAGAATTGCACAAGTCACCTACCATGAGCTTGTTTGATGTTAACTCAAGCAAGATTTCCATCTTCATTATGAATGATATCACTCAGATGTTCTGGCAAAATCACAAGGATAATGCGTAGGACTCTTAATATGTTAACTTGTTATTCACATTGTGTGACATAGCAAGCATGATTTGACAAGTGTCCTAATGAGATTTATGGATGATCTCTTTTTGGTGTTGTTGGAACTACGGTGTTTGGGTTAAAAGTTATAGCTGTTGGATCCTTAAGTGTGAAAGCTTAGTTTGTATTGGCGAGGATGATTCATGAGTTTTATGTTTGCATCAAGGATGGTAAGTTATAGTTCTTTATTTAGGCTGCATGTTTCGTTGCTGGATCACTAAGGGTGAAATCTATCTGTATCTTGGTGCGGCATCACGAATTTGTGTTTGCAGCCATGGCGAGTTGATAACTCTTTATCCGGTACTTATTTCAACACGTGGTAGCCATGGAACCTGTTAGAAAAGTACCTAAGTGGGGAATGGATCAATATGGTAAATATATTTAGAAAAGAATATGCTAGGCTTGATAGGCTTGCAACCCAAAGCACTCCTAAGGAGCATGCTGCCTTTTAGTATAATGTATTAATGTGTTTTCTTTGTTGAAAAAAAATCAATGTCATCGGGCTTGCTTATACTTTCGGCTTATGCTAAGATGCCATCGCTTCTTTTGTTGCTACTATCCTTGTTGTGCGACGGAATCGGTGTGTGCGTGGTGATGGTCCTAGGTTTACAGGCTAGGATACATTTTTAGCGCTCGATATTATATATCGAATACGTTTATTGGCTGTGATGCTCTCATTGTGATGTCGATCTTCCGATCCACCAAATTCTCCCTACTCTACTTTTGATCTTCTCTTACGGTGTCTGGGTTTATCACGCATGATAAACACGTATTTTTTATTTTCCGGTAGGGTATATATGGCCTCATATTTATTTTTAGTAATTTTCACAAAATCGATAAGCATTCACTTATTTTATTGTGGGTTTATGTTAAGCTGAGCTTGAATTTTGGTTACAAATGTTACATGTGACGTAGATACCAGGTGATGATGAACACGATCGGTTTCAATAGATGGAGTGGAAGTCTGTGAATTGGCTCGACAACCTATTAGGTATGCAGCCACGACGGACTTCCATTTTTTTAGAACCTTTGGCTCTTATTTGAGCCGATTGATCTTTCCTATTACAATATGGAAAGTAATGCAATGATAATGACACGATGAGAGATAGAGACTATGTATTCTCTAGAAAAAGAGAAAGAGACCCAGGTTATGTAACGTTTTTTATAATATTATTCTCAAAATCACGAGTTAAAATGTGAGGGAGTCCGTATCTTGGCGGGGCGTTTATACTAATGCAGCCATGGCGGTCTTCTAAACTTTGAGGCCCAATATTTAATTGTCATGAACCCTGTCTAGTAGGCTAGCTGTGTGTAACTCAGTCTTTCATGCATGAAAAGTTTAACTTTGGTTGATGCATCAGCTGGTCTCTTAGATGTTTTCTTATATATGTTTGTTCGCTTATACTAGTTTCATTTGAGTCTGTCTTTTTTTTGTCTAATGGAAAATATCGTGCATATACTATGTGTTGGCAGGGAAATCTACAACTTTTGCAGCCAAATCACATGCCTTTTTTATAGACAGGCAATGATGAATTAAAAGAGATTTGCATACAACTATGATGCGCTATATGTAGGCAGGGCAGCATGAATTGCCGGCATCAACAATTATCAAATCATAAATTGTTGATTGCTTACTTAACTGAGCCTTGGTTTTATGTGTGTTTATTCCACTTTCCCAGCCATGATAAAAGCTTGGTAAATTTAAAGGCGTTTCGTTGTGGGTTGTCATGACAGTGCTTGAGCATACACGGTATGAGTGAAGGAGAATGATAAGTGACTAGCAAAACAACTTATTCTACAGAAACCTTTAACACGACTCAACAGAAAGAAATTCGCTAGCACGAGACAAGGTTCATGGCATGTTGTTCAGTGTTTCTGTAGAATCAACTGCTCCTGCGACCTTAATGTTCTCCTGGAAGATTCTAGGCTAATATATACAATCGATTCTATAAAAACACTCGACTACAAGTTATGAGAGGAATTAGTACAACCCCCCCCCCTCTCCAACCCCTCCCCCCCCCCCCCTCCCCCCCCCCCCCTCCCTACTTTTTCCTCCTCTCCACCCAACCCCCCGTCCTCCGCCTCCCTCCCCCGAATCCCTCGCCCTCTTGACCCCCCGACCCCCACCCCCCCCGTTAGTTGTTCTAATTCCTCTCATAATTGTTGTCGAGTCGTTTTTTATAGTATTCGATTGTATATATTAGCCTAGAATCTTCCAGGAGAACATTAAGGTCGCAGGAGCAGTTGATTCTACAGAAACACTGAACAACATGCCATGAACCTTGTCTCGTGCTAGCGAATTTCTTTCTGTTGAGTCGTGTTAAAGGTTTCTGTAGAATAAGTTGTTTTGCTAGTCACTTATCATTCTCCTTCACTCATACCGTGTATGCTCAAGCACTGTCATGACAACCCAAGCACGAAACGCCTTTAAATTTACCAAGCTTTTATCATGGCTGGGAAAGTGGAATAAACACACATAAAACCAAGGCTCAGTTAAGTAAGCAATCAACAATTTATGATTTGATAATTGTTGATGCGAGCAATTCATGCTGCCCTGCCTACATATAGCGCATCATAGTTGTATGCAAATCTCTTTTAATTCATCATTGCCTGTCTATAAAAAAGGCATGTGATTTGGCTGCAAAAGTTGTAGATTTCCCTGCCAACACATAGTATATGCACGATATTTTCCATTAGACAAAAAAGACAACATCGAATGAAACTTAGTATAGCGACAAACTTATATATGAAACATCTATGAGACCAGCTGATGCATCACCAATGTTAAACGTTTGCATGCATGAAAGACATGAGTGACACACCAGCTAGCCTAAGAAAGGGTTCATGAACATTTTATATTGGCCGTAAAGTTTGGAAGACCCTCCATGGCTGCATTAGTATAAACGCCCCGCCATGAATACGGACTCCCTCACATTTTAACTCGTGATTTTGAGAATAATATTATAAAAAACGTTACATAACCTGGGTCTCTTTCTCTCTTTCTAGAGAATAAATAGTCTCTATCTCTCATCGTGTCATTATCATTGCATTACTTTGCATATTGTAATAGGAAAGATCAATCGGCTCAAATAAGAGCCAAAGGTTCTAAAAAAATGGAAGTCCGTCGTGGCTGCATACCTAATAGGTTGTCGAGCCAATTCACAGACTTCCACTCCATCTATTAAAACCGCTCGTGTTCATCATCACCTGGTATCTACGTCACATGTAACATTTATAACCAAAATTCAAGCTCAGCTTAACATAAACCTATAATAAAATAAGTGAATGCTTATCGATTTTGTGAAAATTACTAAAAATAAATATGAGGCCATATATACCCTACCGGAAAATAAAAAACATGTGTTTATCATGCGTGATAAACACAGACATCGTAAGAGAAGATCAAAAGTAGAGTAGGGAGAATTTGGTGGATCGGAAGATCGAGCACATTTGAAGTCATCACAGCCAGTAAACGTATTCGATATATAATATCGAGCGCTAAAAATGTATCCTAGCCTGTAAACCTAGGACCATCACCACGCACACACCGATTCCGTGGCACAACAAGGATAGTAGCACAAAAGAAAGCTGGTGGCATCAATGGCATACGCCGGAAAAGTATAAGCAAGCCCGATGACATTGATTTTTTTTCAACAAAGAAAACACATTAATACATTATACTAAAAGGCAACATGCTCCTTAGGAGTGCTTTGGGTTGCAAGCCTATCAAGCCTGACATATTCTTTTCTAAATATATTTACCATATTGATCCATTCCCCACTTAGGTACTTTTCTAACAGGTTCCATGGTACCACGTGTTGAAATAAGTACGGATAAAGAGTTATAACTCGCCATGGCTGACAAACACAAATTCGTGATGCAGCCACACAAGTTACAGATGATTTCTCCCTTAGTGATACACAAAGAATCTGACAGCCTAAGAATTAAAGAACATAACTTTATTCTATGGATGCAAACAGACTACTCATGATTCCTAGCCAATACACGGTTGTTTCACATATTAAGGATCCAACAACTATAACTTTTAACCCAAACACCGTAGTTCCAACAACACCATCAATAACTTTTTATGGCTTACAAGTGTAGAAATGCATGCCAGATAAAGAGGTATCAACCCGCCATGGCTGCAAACATAAACTCGTGATGCCCCGCCAAGATACAAATGATTCCACCTCAATAACAGATCCATATAACATCCAGTCTACAAACAACTATAACTTTCAACCCATATACACCAATTCCAAAAATACGACCCCCTCAAATAACTACACAATAACTTATAAAGCAAAAAACCACTAATTAAAACAAAACCCTAATTCAAATTTTTTAACTAAAAAACAAAATTATACTCCCTTATTAATACTCAATAAAACTTACGCAAGCAAGAACCCCAAATTATAACTAAACCCTAGTCAGAATTTTACAAAAACAAATTGACCTACATTAATAACAGTTCTCAGTCTCAGGAACCCAACCAAACCACCGATGAAGACAATCTCTTAGCATTTGAATACCCGACCAAACCACCGACAAACATAAACCACCATCACCTATAACCCTTGCACTTTTTGAGATCTATATGTTCTAATTTAGTCTTTTGACTATTTGACTTTTGTCAATTTCGTTTGAGCAATTACCGTGTTGACGGTGGTGAATCTATGTTGATCTTGGTTATCTTAGTGATATGAGCTTGTGTTATTCCATTTTAGAGGATTTTATCTATGTGATCATGTTCCGGGAGGTTGTCCAGTGTATAGCTTGAGATATCTTATAACGAGTTCCGACACGTCTGCTAATGTTCAAATCAAATCTAATGCAATTTAACTTTGAAATATGTCGTGTAAATAATTGAAATTCTTGGATTAGTTTCTTTGTGTTCATTAAAAAAATACTAGGAAAAATTCGAATAACGTTTTAGAGTCATGATCAATAAGTTTTAAAACAAACCGACACAAGACAAGCAACCCGGGATCCCCTTGGATGCCACCGTAGGTTCAAGTCCCTTAGGGGACATGTGGGTCATGAAATTTTGTCTTTGGTCCCCTCTTGTACCTATATGAGCTTAAGGTTTAAGCCAAAAACAGACACACACACATGCATTTCTCATTTTAATCTTCAAAAACTTTCCTTCTTTCTTCCTTTGGTTTGCTCGTCTGAATTTAACCCACACAAACACATTTGATTTTCAACTTTGATCAAGAACATGAAGATTTAGGAGTATTGGGTTGATTCTAGTATTCGGGTTATCATTTAAACAACGTTTATGTTGTCAGATCGTGTCCTAACTCGCTTTCAAAAACCCTCTTTGTAAGTCTTCTAAATTTTGATTTAACTTGTACTTTTGAATGTCTAATGATGCGTAGAAGCTAGTTGTACGGTGCGTTTTCTAAAAATCAAACACGAAAAATTTATGGAAACCCATTAAGGATGCGTTTTTTGGTTCGAACACAAATAAAAAGAGAATAAGGGTTTATCATTTTTATGTCGTGGCTGTGATGGTTGAAAAACATTTGTATGCTAAGTAGCTTATTTATTGTCTAGATTAAAAATAAGCATATTTGGCTTATTTTGGGCTTATTAACTTTCGGCTATATAAAGGGTACAAGGAAACTTGGTTTTGATTATTTATCTATGGTATCTTATTGTTATAAGCGTATTTTGATAGCTTATTTTAGTACTTAAAGGAACTACGTAGCTTATTAAAAAACTTGGTAAACTTATTTTGAGCTTATAAGGCTTGCGGTCCAATAAGGCCCAATAAGACATGGATTATTGTACTGGGCTGTTCGGTTTATTTTTGTGGCATTTGGTTATAGCTTAGCATGATATTTAAGGTTTAACGAAGCTTAACGGTTTGAAAATAAACTACGGATAGTTTATTTTCGGCTTAAAGGGGCCACGACCCAATAAGACAAGCCAAACTTTGGTTTGGTCTTGGTCCGTGAGTCTTGGCTTGCGTTGTGGTTTATTTCTCAGACTTGTATTTGATATTATATATGATATTGGACCTAAATCGGATCTTAAAACTTAATAAATGCGTTTTGGACCTCTATTGGGCCTTAAGGCCCAATAAGCTAATAGTCGTATTATTACGTTTAGAAAGGAACTTTTGATTGTTAATAACATATTTATATAAGTATTGAAAGTCGTTGAGGAAATACGCTTAGGTAAACGTTGCGAGATATAGATTTTTGGCATCTTGTCAGAAAATGGTGAAATTTGGGAAAATGTGTTTGAAATTGAGGTTTGAAACTTTAGAAAACGTTGTGTAAACGAACGGGTCATGCCAAATTTTCATAAAGATCCTATACTTAGATTTTTACTCAAAACTTACTTATACGATAAGATAATAAATTATTATTATTCTAATAAGTCGACTAAAAGACAAAAAATTATATATTTTATAATTATAAAATATGAAACTCCTCCAAGTCGTTGAGTATGAATAAACGTCTCTTTTCCTATATATGTACATATAATTAAAGTAACTAAGGTTATCGAATGGACTTACCGAAGTATATTCCTAGATATGTATTATCCGAGTCTTCTTATATTACTTACCTATTGATACTTAAATAGTATAAGTATGTTATACTAAGATATGAACTAGAACGTGTTATCTTTGAATCTAAGTCGTCAACCATCACACCAAAAATGACGTTAAGGGTGACGGTACAATGCGCATCTGACCTCTATGCATCGACCTTGAAAACACTTTTAGAGCGTATATCTAAAATTGAACATTAACTGGATTAGGTCGTGACCGGACGTCGTTGCACTTACTTGTTTGATCTAGATCTTTGCTACATATCACCTTTTGCTTAAGGTGAGTTCTCGTAGCCTTACTTTTTGACTCTTTTTTTTCCGTTGGGGGGAAATGATACTCAAATCTGTTTTTGAACTTATTTTTTAACTATGCGAAACTTTGTCTTTTTGGACAAATGCTTAGGTGCCTATGACTGCTATGTTGAATGACATGAGATTGGTAGAACTTGTATGTGGATCATATGTGGTATTGTGAGGTATCTTGTGATCTTGTGAACTTGTGATCTTGTGAACTTGCAAACTTGTGATCTTCCGCCCTATGCATAGCTCTAGCTGGTAGGCTTTAGGTGCGTGTTAACTTAGAAGCTTGGATCTTTGAGAGTGTTGGTATCTATATTAGTGGTGTATCTATGGACCTTTGATAGCATGTGTTGCTGTTTGGTAATCTTACTATTGCATGATTCACTATCATATTGCCTAATTTTCCAACTTGTAATAAAGTATGGCACAACAATGGGTTTGTAATCAAAACCTACGAGCTTACCAATTCTTTGTTGACCTTTAGAGATATCATTTTTTTGGTATGTTAAGGGTCTAGTGAAGTTTATGTTGCGAGCTTTAGAGAACTTAAGGGCATCCAGTATGGATCAATTTTCTGAGAGACTTGCATCTTGTTATTTTGTTTTGATCTTGAGCATTTTGGATTATGTTATCTTGAGACTAGCTTTATCCCCTGCGTGGGAATTTGGATTGTGATCTTTTGACTATGTGATGTGTTCTTTGACGGATCTTCACCCAAGTGCTACTTGTGGTCAGAGAATATCACGACACTTATCTCGAATGCATTTTAGTATTTCTCTATCTTGTATCTTATGTTATGATTATCAATTCTCCTTCGCATCCTGTGTTTTCGCCTTGTCGGGGTGTGACAGATTGGTATCAGATCCAGGTTATAAAGAACTAAGTGGTTTGGCCTAGACTATAACATAAGAACCTTTATATAGTTGCATTATATGATCTATGTGCGCGGTGTTCCCGCTTTTACTTGCCTTCTATTAGATCTATGGATATATCTTATATATAGTAGTAGATAAGTCAATCATTGAGATGTGTGAGCCCAATACTGAGCACAACTGGGAAATGATGCAAATATAAATACGGTGGCCAACGTAGTTATAAATGTATCACGACTCACGCATATTTGGTAATATCGTTCACTCAAATCAGTGATGACACCTTAGGATCGTATTTATATATATGTGTGTGTGTGTATATATATATATAATTATTATATTAATATTATATATTTATAGATATATTTTTATTATATATCATATATATATATATATATAGTATATTTAGACCACCCATAAGCTGACCTTCCCTCCTACCTAACGTTACCCATGTTTACCCTCGTGTAGATAATGCCGCCAAGGATGACGACATGAAGTGCAAGCCGATCTACTACTGCACCACGAGGTGGAGGAACGGGTGGACGAGTTGGTAGAGGAGCTAGAAGAACTAGAGAACCAGTGAGGAGAAACAATGAAACAATTGGTGAACTTGATGGTCAAGGAAATGACCGAGGTGTTAAGGCAATTGAGGTGTACTTGTAATAGATTAAATAAATGCTTAAATGGAAAATCCTTAGGGATACACTTTTGTAAACTTCTAAAGGATACTTAAGGACAAGTAAGATTCAAGTGTGGGGATATTTAATGACATCAAATAAAGTCACTTTTATAGCATTATTTATCCCATGTATATTACCCATTTTGTTTGATTATTGCAAAGAATTGTTACTTAGTCGTTTGTATTTGAGAGTTGTAGTAATTATGGAGTACTTGGTGAAGTTATGCTAAAAGGCACACATTTTGGAGCATAAACGAAGAGTTTGAGAAAGTCTACTGATCTGACAGCAAATACACCGTATTATTCTAGACCTATACGACGTATCCAAGACTTTGACTAATTAAAAGACCATTGCCTCACTTTGAAGAATACGACGTATCCACATCAACGATACACCATATATAATACTTTGGTCAACGAAGAAGAACCAACTGATTTTACCACAATACGCCGTATCCAGCAAGAAGATACAACATATCCGTGCCTACACTTCACAGATAACCACAAAGGATTTAAGAGCTATACGCCATATCTAGGATCCTCTATACTCCGTATCTAAGGTTTATTATACTCTAAGAAATCCCTAATACGCCGTATCCCACATCGCTTGATACGGCGTATCGACCAATTTCCAGACGCTATAAATAGAAGACCCTAAACTAAGTTTTAGGTATGCAAGTGAATCCCTAAACAACCGGTCGACCAAGAGACGAATAAAAGAGCCTAGAAGGTCAGAAAAAGAGCCTCAAGATCATAGGAAAACTCTTGTAATCTCCGCGCGACCCAATACGTGTTCGATTAAGGTTTCTTTTCTTTAAGCGTTCATATATGAAACCATGTATATTTTTACAATGACTATCGGCTGATACCTTTAGGTATCAGCCATGTTTATGATGATTTAATGTTTGGTTTATTTATATCGATTACTTAATTTATCGGTGATTATGGATTATGTTTATCGCATGATACTCGTTTATGTGCTTTAATATGCGTTTAATCCGTATCTAAGGATATCGCCTGTAGCTTAACTAGATATTGAATAGTTCTTATAAGTATGTGACCTATCATTCAACTTGGTCTAGTCCTACATATTTAATGCACTGCAACTTCGGTGTTGTTTGAGCGTAGGCTAAGAGTCTGGGATAGCTCTCCATATTGCAATTTATATATCTAGAATCATAGGATCACAAATATTGACCTATCCTTACCTTTAGTTTAGTGAGCTTAGTTGAGCCATAAGGTGACCTTGGAATCAACGAGTATGTTCTTATTCCAATGGTAAGGACTCGGACAGTGGACTACTAGTATATAAAGAGCCGTTAAGCAGTAAGTGGGTAAAGTCTCTATAAGCTAGGGTTTAGTAACATCACCATTATTAATGTACTAAGGTAGATTATAATCAACAAATTCTTGCTTTATGTAGATGCGTCTAATTGTGACAAAATTAGCATGTCTAGGTCTTACAAAGAAGTACTGCTTAAGTCTAGGAATGATATGCCCTTCGAGATAAGACAATCATTGCACTATGAAACAAACCTACGTTTTATCGGATTAATCATGGTTGATATGTTTTCCTTACATTAGTGTTTGACCGCTCCTCGATCGTTTGTTTATCTTCTTGTGTGTGTTTATTTCTTTAATTGTCATCAAAACCTTTGGTTAGATAACTAAACCTCATGCCAGTCTCTCAAGCTGAAACCTCCCTTTGCATTAGTTTTAGGTTTAACTTAGATAACTAAAAAACTAATAGAATTAGGAATTAACGCTCTCGCTCTTAGTGGTCGACACTCTACTTATCACGAAACTCCATCTGACCGGGTACACTGCCCGTTAAAGTGTTGTTTTTAGGTATAGTCGGCATAAAATAAATAGTAAAACTTGATACAATAATAACACCTACACAACGACACATCAACCTCACATAGGGAATGCGTTTGATTTATAGAATTCACTCAGTTCACTCAGATAGGGTTTTATATTTGTGAAGTCACTCAATTGCACAAACATAATCTAGACAGCTACCATAGGCTTCTACTTGACACATAAACCTGACCGAAAGGTGGAACTTGATACTTAATGCAAGATAGTAGCATATACAGATCTTCATGTACCGAAACTTAAGCCTTTATTTCTTTGAACTACTATATATAACTTTTTTTTGAGATTACTATGGCTTGGCACAGAACTTCATATTTCAACATTGACTTCTTCACTTAGGTATTTTAGCAACTTAGCACTAAAGGAAGTGCTTGCAAGAACAGTAACTTTCAGGATTCATAACATGTGATAGGCTTTGGTCTAGTAAATGATGATCAAGCACAAGTTCTAGAGCTTCTAAATTATCGGCTCACTCAAATATAATTATCAACCAAATGACAAATTACAAATACACAGCCGTAACGACGGTTGAGACACTTGCAATTGCGATCAAACCTTAACTCGAACAGGCTAA
>BQNB010035111.1:0-49898 GCA_026074375.1 Tanacetum coccineum | reverse complement strand
TACAATACTTTCTTAAGTATCCATAATCTTTTCTATAAACAAATAACTTAATACATATCATATAAGCAGTACTAACAACAAACTTATTAACCTCAGCAGCATTAACTTATCTCTGAGCAGTCTTAACCTTGAGCAGTACTAACATTCACTAGCAGTAATAACTTTGTACTAGCAGTAGTAAACACTTAGCATATTTTCACTAGCAGTACTAATATTCACTAGCAGTAGTAAACACTTAGCATATTTTCTTTGAAGTTCATGAGCAGCACTAAATCCAGTTGAGCAGCATTAACACAAACATGAGCAGCAGTAATTCAAACAACATCAAGAAGACTTTTAGTCCCAACATTTTAGCAAATAAATGATTTAATGAGACATTAACTGGACTAGGTCGTGTGTGGACGTCGTTGCATTTGCTTGTGTGATTGAGATTTGGTTGCTTAAGACTTGCTTGAGGTGAGTTCTCGTAGCCCTATTTTTCTACTGTTTTTCCGTTGGGGGAAATGATACTCAAATATGTTTTGAACTGTTCTGAAATTTGATTGTGCGAAACGTGGTTTTGTTTTTAAGACAATTATGTGCTTATGATTTCTATGTGAATATATGTGATGTAACTTTACTTGCATGTACTGTGTTTGGCATGCAAGGGTTGTGATTTTACTTGCGTGTACTGTGTTTGGCACGACAAGGGTGATTGGCAAGGATTTCCCATGTCTATTTGTGGTCCTGCCCTAATATAGTGCTCCAGCTGGTAGGCCTTTAGGTGCGTAAGTGACATATTTTGTTTACATGACTAGCAGGGATGCTAAGGCATGGTGATCGACTAGCGGGTATGCTAGGTCGTGTTTACATGATTAACAAGGATGCTAAGTCATGGGTGATTCGCATATATTCACTGTCATATTGCATTATTGTCCACTGTTTGAGATATTGGCATAGCTTTTGGGTTTAAGGTCAAACCTATGAGCTCACCAACATTATTGTTGACGTTTTTGAGTATCATTTTCAGGTGAAGTGAACGATGAATAGGATGGTGATATGTGATAGCAGGCTTAGGAGTATCCCGTGTGGATATTTCATGTGAAGCCTTGCTTGTTTATTTGTTTGGTTCTTAGTTTTCGGAAGTTTTGGTTTAAGTTTGGATTTGGACCCCTGTGTGGGCATTTGGAATTCGTAAGAGATTTTAGGATTTGGTTATGATTTGGGACATCACTCAAGGTTTGTTCGAGGTTGATGGTCTTTGTAACACTTAAAGTTTATGCATTGTAGTTTTCTCTATATTGTATTTGGTGTTATGATTGATCATTATGTTGCATTCCCGAGTTTCCGCCATTGTCGAGGTGTGACAACTAGGTTGGCGAGCGAAGGATAAAAAAGTGTGTGTTTAGTGGTTCACTTAACGCAAAAAGAGGAAGAAGGGGTAAGTTCCCTACTTTTTTTTTTATTTTTTTGTTGTTTATAGTGTGTGTGAGGTATATTGTGGGTATGTTTGTATAAAGTAAGTTATTTTTATATAGTTGGTTAGTTGGTGACCGTTACGGCAAGGTAAGTTAGTGTGTTGAAAAACTGATGTGGCAGCTGAGAGCTGAGTTGGATCTGAATGGGAGGCTACCATTACACATAGCCTTAGTAAACAGGTATTAAATGAGAAAATTCCGGTTTTAGCCTATTGTACAAGGCTTTTGGCGCCAAATGGTCAACCATGACACCTTGTTCCCATTTTGGTCATGCTTTATTGCTCTATCGCTCTACCCTCTTAGTTGAGCGACACGTGTCCCATAAAGTGCATTTTTATTGGCCTACAAATCTGTGGCTGTCCCACCACTAAATAGAAGATTACCCATTTAACATTATAGTACTCTTTTGTTTTTTTGTACACGTCAGATGCTTTACCACTCTACTGACTTTTGCTCTACCCACTTTGGGTAGTGTGCCAAATAAAAAATTATTTCCAACTATATCTCTCTTCAAACACAAACACACACTCAATCACACCATTTTCTCTCATTTTCTCTCTCTTCAAACACACCCTCAATAACACACAGTTCACCGTCGTTCCATATCACTATTCTGATAAAGACAATCGTTCCTTTGGCCCTCACCAACTGTTCGTCAATCGTTCTTATGGCTCAAAGACATTATGTAAGTTTTTGATCCCTAATTTTTATTTGGCTCAAAGACCATATTTTCTTTTTGGCACTCACCATATGTTCGTCAATCGTTCTTTTTGATTAAATACAATTGTATTCCCTGTAGCGTTTAACATAGTCTTCGATCCCCAATTTTTATTGATCAAAGTATTTGATCCCCAATTTTCAGGTTTAGTGTTTTAATTGAAAGGTATAATTTTGAATTCTTGTGTGTGTTTGATTTTACATTGGATCAGGCCATTTTGGTGTATATTACATTGGACTGATTTAATTTTCTATAGTATTGGGTTTAATAGTGGGTATTTGTTTGAGTATAGATGGGTATTAGTGTTCTGTGTACGCTAATTTGTATTTTATTGCGAAACGGTAATAACTCTTTTATGTAAACAATAAAAATAGAAATATGAAAAGTTATATATTACCTAGTAATAATTATATTAACAAACTGGCTTGACGTATAACTTTTATTTGTTTGATGTCCTTTTGACGTTGGATGTTGATTTTTAGTTTACGCGTTATTAAACTAAACTAATTAAAATTAAAAGTAACGCGTAAAAACCTAAAATTAAATAATGAAAAAGTGTTGTTCGTAAAATGACCTGAAATAAACGGGATGTTATCAAACTTTATTTGAAAAGCCCAAGCTCCCGATGATTGCATCAATATGCTTCGTGCCTATTTTTACTCTTATGGGTTCTGAAGTGGATGGGTTGGACCTTTTTGGTTACACAAGACTGGGTGGGTGATATTTGTTTATTGTGTGGACTCTTTTATATTATATATTATTCTTTTTTAAATTTTTGTATTATATTATATATATTTTTAGTTATTTATATATTTATATTTTTTTTTTTTATATATTTATTTATATATATATATTTATTTTTTTATATATTTATTATATTTATCTAGGTGCCAAACCCGCTGATTGGGCGGGTTTGGTTTTGGGTGGTCCTGGGGGGGGGGGGGGGGGGGGGGGTATTGGTTGTGGTTTTGTAGGTCTGGTGGTGAGTTGAAGTTGTGTTAACATGTGGGGGTTTGGATATTGGGTGGGTTTCGTGGTGTAGTTTTGTTATTTATTTTGACTTGTGGTTATTTCTCTCTTTTGTTTTGGTGGTTTGGTGGTGTTCTTGGTTCTTTTCATTCTTTTATAGTGTGGAATGCGTTATGATTTTTCGGATGGTGTGGGGCAATACACGGTTGTTGTGTATAAAAAAAAATCTTCGATTCCGGCGCAAAATAGGTTATTTAATAGGATTAAAGTTTGTTGATGGGGGGGGTGTGTGCGTTTATTCAATGTTTGGGGGGCTTTTTTCTATACACTTTTACTATATTTCTTGTGTGTTTTTTATCGGTTTACAGCCTGGGTGTCCGCTTGGTTGTGGTTGAATAGATGGTGTGCGCTGTACTTGGTTACTTTATTTTTGATTTTGCGCCCAGTACCAGTTTTTTGTTTTGTTTTTTGGTTATATCTTGTCACTGAATGATGTCATTCTTGGTGTTGCTGTGCTGGTCATGTGGCTGATTTACCTTGCGTTGCTGGGTTTTGTTTTTGTTGGGTGTTTCTGGCACCCATTCAGGAGGGGTGGGTATGTAGGTCTCCGCCGTACATGGTTGGAATTTCGGGGGAAGAACTGCTTATTGTTAATCGACCTTCATTAGTATAGGGCAATATAAGTGTTTTTTATACGGGTGGGGGGTGACGTGACACTTGGGTGTATGGTTTTTATCTAGTCTTTCTTACTTAATACCGGAGTACTTGTTATCTGGTACTGGATCACTCTTCTGTGTTTGGTCTCGGGGGACAATAGTGTCAGGGTTCGTTGCACGTGTCGGCAGGTTAGTTGGGTGATTGGTAACTTTTGTGGGTGTTGGGGTGGGAGGGTACGGGTGGTCATGGCACACTGCTGACGTTGGTGGGCTGTAGGTGTTATGTTGAGTTGGGCTTTATTGCGACGGGGGGCTCTAGGGTTTGGTTGGTTTTTCTTTGTGGGAGTGTGGAACCACCCCCGGTTTCCTAGTGGGCAGGGTTCAATTGTGATAGGGATAGGATAATGGGTGTTCTGATG
Source organism: Tanacetum coccineum (assembly GCA_026074375.1). Taxonomy (NCBI): domain Eukaryota; kingdom Viridiplantae; phylum Streptophyta; class Magnoliopsida; order Asterales; family Asteraceae; genus Tanacetum; species Tanacetum coccineum. Next base: position 45,679 of record BQNB010035111.1, on the reverse strand, counting down.
GTTTTTGTGTGTTGTGTTTTTTGGGTTGGTTGAGTTGGGGGGGTGGTTGTGTTGTTGTGTTGGGTGTGTGGGGGGGGGTGTAGAAACATGTGTATCGTCGCGCGCGTCGTTTGTTCAATGTCCGATCCTTCTATAACACTCTCATTAAACTGGGGCGGGTGTTGTTTGTTCTCTTTGGTGGGGGGTGCCACCTGGGGGTGGGATGTGTTTTTTGGGGGGGGGTTTTGTTGGGTGTTGGGTGGTTTTTTGTTGGGAATTGGTTGATGTTTAACATATTGAAATCTTACAAAATGATATCATACCCACCCTTCCATCCTTGGAAAGTAGAGGGCGGTTCTTATTTTTATAGTTTTAATTACCTAGAGAGGGGCTTTCATAGCCCTTGGTGCTTTTTTTTTTTAGGGGTGGTTGGGATTTTACTTGGGATTTTGCCCGATACAGTGTTATACCGATTTAGATTACACAATGATCCGATTTACCAGTCTTGCCTATCAACGTATAATTAATTAATGAACCGGGACCTATTATAATAATGAACCGATCTTCCTTGTTCGACCTCAATATTTTGGGTGGTTTACAATCTCCCGAAGTGAGTTCATTGTGACACTCCTTCGTGAGATCAATGAATGTTTTGTCTTGAGCTCTTGTTGATCTTTATTATAAGTCTTCGTTGTAGACTTTGTTCCTTCATGCTTTGTGATCTTTGATCTTTGCTTTTGTCATTGTTTTTTCGTCGAGATCTTTAAATCTTTTTTCTTTGTCTTGACTTGATCGCTATTTGGCCACTTCGTTCTTTGTGTCTTACCAACTTGCTCTTACTTTGCATCATCTTTGTAAGTTTGCTACAATCCCCTTGATAGTATTGATATCTTTGAAGGTAGATCTTGTATATCAGAGTTTTTTTGTGCGAGTCTTTGTCTTTTAATTCTTAAGCTTTTCATGATTCTTGGAATCTTAATGCTTATAGTATTTCTTTGTAGTTTGAGCTATGCGTTGTTGGTAATGAATCTGACTCCAGCTGGAATGAGGCTTCACCCATCTCCTTCTTTTTGTATCCTGAAATTAAAACATTTGCAATTATGAGTGTGGTCGTATTTGGCTGCTGTCTTTCGTCCGTATTTTGGTGAGATTAACGCCTTCGGTTCTGTTGGATATTTTCAGTATAAATAATGTACCTGTGGGTCTGCGTAGATTTAAGAATTTCCTTGACTGGTTTACTAATCAATGGTGTCAGGGTCTTCTATCATCGACTGTATTAGATTTTACCAATGCTTGCTGTTCTCATTACCGGACGTCTCAAAGCAGGACAAAACGATAAGAGTGAATCTGATTGTTACGATCTTTTGATTAAGCGTCTAGTCATTTTTCCTGGAACAAGTTTGATTCACATTGATTGACAACCATAGTTTCTTTCCTATTGACACAAGTGTTTTCATATAGAATCTGCTAAGTCACCTACCGCAAGTGCTGTTTGATGATGAACTGGAAGGATTTCCATTCGTCATTTGTGAATACTATAAGAGTTATCACTCTGAATATTCTGGAGAATCATTAGGTATGCGTAGGTCTTGTTAAATACTTGTGAACCTTAATGTTATTCAAATACAAGTGTTTGTCATGGAATGTGTCCTTATTGAGATTTTTTTTGATGTTCTCTTGGGCCTAGACTCGATTAGTAGTTGGGTTTTTAGTAATCGGTGGTGGAGCTGAACGGCCACCTATTTCAATATTAACTAACTCGGTGTGAGAAGTAATTAGAATGTCATTTTTTGTATCTAGTGACAATATGAGACAAGTTTATCTTTTGTAGGGAGACAGAGGAGGAGAAACCGTGATATGGCTGGTAAGGGTTGGTGCTCTATTTGCATTCACTGGGTCCTGATGTCGTCTCTTCATTTGTCTGCATAATAAACATCTGTGATTCTTGACAGCATAATGTATTAACCCGGTTTCTGCCTAAAGTGGTGTGGAGGGCTTCTTTATTTTAACCCTTTATCCATTATCATTTCTTTTTCTTTCTTCAACCCCTTCTATGCTTATCCTTGCGTCATTATAACAACTGGTTGTGATTGTTCTAGTGTACGAGTCTATCTTTAGTCCGGCTTTCTTCCTTTTTCTCATTCTTCTTCCACAATATTCCTTATGGTCTGCTATTTCTTTCTATGGAGATGTCACTTGGGTAGATACCTCAGGTTTCTGGTTGGATCATATGACATATACCTAAGTCTTACCTCATGTTATGACTTTCCGAATCATACTGTGTTATTTTGGTTGTTGTTGGGTATGTGTTCGTATCCATTTTAACCGGGGTGTTGTGGTTTCTTGCTAGGGGTGGCAGTGTTGTGCTAGGTGGTGTGGATTGAGCTACTGGGGTTGGTATGGGAGCACAAGGTGGGGTTAGTACGTTTGCTAGGTGGGGTTGTTTTACATTGTGATTGATATTGGTGTTTGTTTTTCCAAGGGGGAGGGGTCTTTAGGGGTGGTGATGGTTGGGTATGGGTTCTGGTTTGGGAGACACACGGATTGGTGTCTGTGGGAGCGGGGTATAATTTTTGTAGGTGGTAATTGGGGGTTTTTGGTTGTGGTTTTGTGGTGGGGTTCATATGTTGGAAGCGGTGTTAGGTTATTGCGTTGTTAGGGGCTTTATTTTGCGGGGGGGTTGGTTGTGGTCTTGTTGGGTTTGGTTGATGGTCTGTATTGTGATGGTCGTGAGAGATGTATCCAAACTCATTAATGTTGTTTTCGGAAAAACTCCCCCTTGAAAGATGGAGTGCCCCATCGCCGTGCCCACCCCCCCTCCCCATCGCCACCATTTTGCACAAGCTCGCTATGCCCGCAACTCGCGCACACTAAGCCCGCGCTCGCCCCTCAATTCCCCACCCTCCATCCCACGTACATTAAAATTACTGTTCACAACTTTTTACGATAATACATCAACTCGCACTTGCGCTAGAAGATTACGCACGCGCACCACACAACAGCCCCCCTAAGGGCTAACGCGCCATCTCCGTGCCGCCCGTACATATCCCCTTTTAGTCAGCTCGCTCTCGCCCTTGCCTCTTACCCTACGCTCTCCCGTAAGCGTCTAGCGGAACCCTCGCTCTACATCACTCAATATCAAACGGTAATGATAGCTCATATGCTGTCATTCTCCTCACGTGTTGTGCGACTAAGTTCTCGATATTACTTCGATTTAAGACTTATCCGCCCACTTGCCGCTGAGGTGCTCACGGCCTACGGCGCTAGTAACGTTTGACTATGCTCGCACCTTCTAGCACCATAATCCCAATATGGCACTGAAAAGAGATATAGCTCGACACTCTGGTATCGTCGTGTGTTTCGTACATCTCGACAGATTTGAAGTATCCTGAACAACGTGAGATACTACAGACATTCATGTACACCGCCAGCCCGAGCATATCAGTTACCAGGCACTATCAATCAATGCTGCTCTGGTACACCCGAATCTAATATGTCGCTATTGATGATTCAAGCTAGACCATCCCTGCGAGAAGAATATTTTTTTGGAAAACATTTTCTCCGATTTGCCTACTTTGACTCAAATTTTGCGCAGCTCCGTGAATCTTGCTGCTAATATTGCCTTGCTCATGGTACGCGTGTTTTTTCTTTTAGTGTAACATATGACGCCGCTAGCTTTTAGTGTGTTTGTATTGTTCATTCTTTTGCATCTTACCTATCTCTATTTTCGCGTTTTTTTTATGGATCTTTGCATAGTTGTCGTCTTGTTTGCACTGGATTTGGATGGTTTTCACGAACTTGAGTCTAACGAGTGATCGGTCTGGCCAGCGGTATTCGAATTCGGGAGTTGATTGTTGGATATGCATATTTAATGTACCAATATGCGTGAGGATGTCTCAACAATTCTATGTACCAGTGGTCAGATTGGATTGGTATGTTCTGCTTGTTGTGCGTTGTTTTCCGTCAGCTGGGTACATTGGTAGGATGTTTTGGGGTCTGATGGAGGGGCTACGTCGCGCTACTTTGGATCTGGCGGGGCTGCGGTCGCTGCTTCGATCATTGCCCTGGGACGCTGGAGATAGTATACGACTGCGGGCTGCTATCAGAGACAGTACTCTCATTAGACAAAATGCATCGTCATAGGTAACGTATAGCAAGATCCACGCAATGTTGTGCTGGGAACTGTTGTATATGCGCGAAGGGAGAAACTATTCCTTGTTGCTTCTGGTGCGGTCTGGGTTTGTCATATTCTGACGCTTTTTGCTACGTTGGGGGTTCCGGAGCCGGAACGTGTCATTTTCAACAGACGTATTCTGCACATCTCTCTTCGCTGTCCTCTATAAAATCTGAGATGGATGGATTCAACCTATCACAAACTTGTCTCTCTTGTTGTAGACAAACGTATATCCCTTTAGTACTGAGTGGAGTATCCACCAAAAATGATAGGGATACCCTTTTTCTTTCTTAAAAATCTTATCCAAGTTCTACCATCTCTGGTTAGGTTATAAAGTGCAACCAAGATTGTGAAGGTGTTTAATTGAGGGTTTTCTGTCATTAAGATGTGATATGCCATGTTCTCATGAGTTGTGATGATGATTGATCTGTTTTTGAGTATAGCATGCGGTTGCAATTTGCTTATACCCAAAGAATAAAGGAAGTATTTGAAGCCGTTCAACATCGTTCGAGCAGCCTCAAACAGAGTGCGGTTTCGTCTTTCGACAACGCGTTTTGTTCAGGTGTTCGAGGGGTAGAAGTTTGATGCTCATTCTTCTCTTTAAGAATGCATTAAGTGTCATTGTTAAGTACATCAGTGCCTTTGTCAGTTCGAATAGAGATTACTAGGGCTTGAAGATTTCTTTGGATCATCTTGTGAAAATCTTTTAGAACTTTTGGTATTTCATCCTTGGAACGTAGAAAGAAAGTCCAAGTGTATCGGAAATAGTCGTCGACGATTACCCCAGAAAATCATAATCAAATCTTATTCTCGGTTGGTCAATTCTGTGATGCGGATTTGGAGGTTGTCATTTCGTAAATCTACCGTCCATAACTTAAAATATATAAACAACATTTAACGCACTTACTAACCGGTAAATCGTGGAACCCTGATATCCCTATAACAATTTCTCTTCAATGGACCAAACAACTTCATCAACTCCCAATCTGTCTCATGACTCAAAGCATCACCAAAACTCAAGCATTGTTATGGCCATCCGTAGACCTTTCTCCATCTCAACCTCTCCGCGAACCTCAAAAATCAACTTTACCCCAAGATTTCAAAGAAGAGTATGTTTCACATCGCCCATTTATGTCTGTGTATGCACACCGCGCATTTGTGTATGCTTACTTGATATTGTCCTTATGAAGCACACTATGATTGATGCCTGTGTTGTCCAGTGTCGCGCAATGAATACTCGTTAAGACGTATTGTTGGCCTCCGTTGGGGGCGGCATTCCGGCTTGGTGTAGAGCGATGTTGTTTGCTTTTTGTGCCCATAGAGTGCGAAAGAACTTGTCCCTGGTTATTGGCGGCCATTGTAAGCGTTGCATCCATAGTATAGAGGGTATGGGGGTCGGACGGGTTTTAGTGTGCATTGGTGTAAGTATTTGGTGCGGCGTGGTTTGTGTCTGTTATCTGTTGGATGGGTGTGAGGGTCGTCGTGGTCAGCATTGTGTGGTTGGGGGTTGTTGGGGGAGGTGGGGGGCGTTTTTATGGGGCCCCAGAACCCCCCCCACCCCACCCCCACCCCCCCACCCCCCCCCCCCGTGGATGCGAGAGAGCGGGTGAGGTATGGTTATTTTTTGTGGGCCCTGTGGGGTGTTGGCATGTTGCTCTGTCTGGCTTTGAGTCGGGGGATAGTTAGTTGTATACCTCCTTTATTACATATACAAATAAATTAATTAATTTTTATAACGACATAAAAAATTAAAAAAACCAACATATACACAAAAATACTTTATTCTATTTTAGGCAGAAAGCAAGTTTCCCATTCGCCCTTGTTCGTACGCTCGACCACTCGAGCATGTCCAAACCAAACAAAAAGCCACCCAAAAACAGACTATCCAAGTTTCGCGAGATTCAGTACGCTTTGAGAAGCCTATGTATTTCGAGTCACTTACAACTTGAGCCACAACGCATCGCATTATTATCGTGTAGAGAAAGTAATGAAGCCAAATACCCAAGAAAATAGATCAACCCTGTAGACAATGGCTTTGGGAAAGGCCCCCCCAAATCCAACTAACCCCATTAACTACCCAAATAGATCTTGACTGCCATGAAAAGCGTTCGTGTAACTTGCTGTTCGTTTCTGTTCTACTAGGTCCCCTCCAGCCAAAATACAACAGTCTCGAGGATGGAGATGCCCCCCCTTCTGCACCCGATTCCCCTAGATGCCGACGCCCATACCTCCTCGGTGAGTACCTGCACCCCGCCCCACCATCCAGCACGCCAGGCCGGGGAAACTCGTGGGGCAATAGAACAGACCCCCAGCACCCGGGATCCTGAGATCCCCCACCGGCCTTATCACCGACCATTCACACGTGCCGCCCCCCTTTTTCTATATTACCCCATGCATTGCGTTGCCGGTCGTGGTGGCCTTTCGCCCCGGGGATGCGTTCGGTGGGGCCGCTTGGTGGTATGCGTGTCTTGGTTCCCCCCCGTCCCGCGTTTTGGGGGGGGTTGGGGACGGGTTGTGCCTGACCGGTACAGATTTGGTGTTGGTGCCTATTGATTGAATGTGGTTTTGATTGTGTGCCCTTATGTCACGAATGTGAAGTTCCCCCTGGTTTCAATGAAAACATTCCCCCAATGATGATATTGAAAGTTTCGGGTTCCCTGCAATGTGTGTACCCCGAGTACCCGTTATTGGATTGGAAACAGTTGTTGTTCGAATCTGGAAATGTTGTTTTTTGCTGTTTGAACCCTCCCCCGAGAAAAGAGGAAAGTGTATTTGTTCAGTAATTCCCTGGACATAGAACGATCTGTTCCCACGCGATTAATCCCACCCCGGGTTAGTCATAGTATAGTAGCCTTTTCCCTGGAAGATCTCTATTAAAACACGTTAGATTTTCACCGAAAAAAACGAAAAAAAATAATGCCAACATCACAAATCCGCTCACCCCCATCTCAGAATTGGACACAACCGACGAGAGAGGATAAACAGGAAAGAAGAAAGGTGGTGTTCGAGGGGAGGAGAAAGGAAGGGAGATGAGAATTAGAGGGGGAATGAGGAGAAAAGATTGAAAGAGGTAGGAGATAGGGAAAGTGGAAATAAGATTTTTCAGTGATAAAGGGAGGGAATGGATAAGGTTTTTGTGATTGTGAGACTTTCTTTCGACGTAGGTTGGTCTATGTATAAGTGGATAAACCCTTTTGTATCAGGATTTTTCCTTGAACCAAATCTCATAACCAGAATATTTGTGCTAATTGATCATTTCCAATATACTATACGGGCGACCCAAGTTTATTTCTTTCAACAAATTGCATATACAGCAGAGATTAATTGCCCGTTATGTGACATTTGTGAATCCTAGACGTCAACAATGATAGATGGTTGTACAAATCTGCAAAAAGGGGGGGGGGGGGGAGAATTCGAGAAGATGGAATACATGACAAAATGGATCCTTTTAGGTCGTTTTATTAGGAGTTTTAAGATCATTAGTTTATCCTAGATACATTATCTATGGATAAACTTACTTTCTTGTCACACTTTCATTCTCTAACTTTAACCGGACACCCATTCCTTTTTTGTACTTAGGATCTTTTGTTCTTTGTTGTTGGGCATTGCTCCCTGAATGTGCTACTCCACCATTTTCCATGCCTTATTTGTCTTCTTATACAACATCTATAATTAACTCTTTTCGAATATGTGATAGGTGGATTTTGATGCAATGTTTTTACTTATGGGGTGTTTGCAATAGATTTGTTTCAGCATTGACTTTGGAGTTTTATGTACTATTAGCACTCCATTAGGATCTTAGTTCTATGCATTCACGTCTTTTCTTACACAATAGACACAACGCATCATGATTCACATATTAAACACCATTTCCACAAGTAGCACAAACACTTTAAATACATCATAGTTCTGTATTTTATATACTGTCATTTCACAGCAGTTAACAGACTTTTGTATTGATTAGAAATACTAGGAAATCTTAGGTGGTTCTGTTTCTTCAGTCTTCTTAAAATTCTCACATGACCTAGTGTTTTGGCACGCCTTATCTTTTAAGTATGATTGCACCTAGCTGTGGTCTGTCTAACATTAGTTTTGTGAGTACTCTGTAGTATGTCTGATACGCCGAGGATTAGTATCCTGGAAGTCTGATTCATAAAATGTGGGTGGCTAGTTTGTGTTTGTTCTACTTTGTAATTCGATACATGCTGGTTGCATCATTTGTTTCTTACAGCTTGCGTTGCTGTTTGAGGCAAATTCTGTGAAGTGACTGGTTTTGATAAATGCTCAGCCATCTGAACTGTTTAGTTTTTAAACCAATTTTCTTTTGCCTAATATTTTCTCTCAGAGAAGTCTGAAAAGGAAGCCGGTTTATTCCTAAAACTGATGGTTTTGAATCCTTTGATGCATTTGGTTGTGAACAACAGATGGTTTATCAAACGTAGTGTCCACAGATTTTTCATTTTGCATTTTTTCATTGAGTTTCTTTAACTCACTTATTGCAATGTTTGTCTTGACTGTTGAGCTTTCATATCTTTGTATTCAAAATTATTGTTTCGCGCTTCCCTTTCGAATTATATTGACGCATTTTCTTGCCAAACTGTGGTTCATTTTACTGTTGTTCTTGAATTCTTGTAAAGCGATTTCAGAGAATTGGAGTGTTTTTCTAATTTAGCAAAACTCGTTAAAGCTCAGTGTAAATCTCTTATACTTACCAAATTCAGTTTGTTCAGAAAGCTTTTGTGCAAGACAGTCACATTCTCTGACTTTATGAAGATATAAGCATTGTAATGCAGTGATCTCATCTAAATCAGATAAAGATTGCAAATAAGAACACATAACATCTTTAGACACACATTCTTGCAAAAGCATATCATAACTTGTTGGAAAATTCTGCCTTATTCAGATTCAAGTTCATCAGTTCCATCTTCTAAGAGATTCAACAGTACTTTATAAAATCTGCATGCATTTCTTGCTAAGTTCATGTTACAATTGCGAAAACTATCTTTCTGAGTCTTAAGGGCTTAAGGGGCTTCAATCATGTCTTAACTAGGTTTTCCATATCTTGCCGCGTAGATGGGGTTACGAAGATGAAGAAGGTCGTTTGAATGTTTTACCCATGCTTGATCGACAATTTCTTTCAGATGATTAATATTATTCGTCATGACATTATATGCTTGTCTACTTTTGATTATTGATTTAGACACTGGTAAGAATCATATGTTTTTTGAAAATATTTCGTTTTGTTTTCAACTAAATGATGTTCTCCACTTTTTCTTTCTTATTTCATTTGCCTGTGCGAACTGAATTTCATAATGCTGAGTCGGGGGTTTATAAAATTTACATTTAAAGGACTGTTTAACTGGTGTAGTCAAAAAGGTTTCACTAAAGTCATTTATTCATTTTTGATCGACATCACGTTATCAGTGTCAAAGTCTCTTTCGTTCAGGGGACGAGTCTGTTGCAGGATCAGAGTGGCGGCAGGTGGGATCGCATACAAACTGGTTACCTCATCTTTGAGCCTGTTTTGAGGGATCTGGATTGGCAAAGGTAGGTCTTCATTAAATGTAGGCATTTTGGGTGCTAACATAGAATGGTTTGGATGGATTGACTCTGTTGTAAACAATTTCATTCACAATAAATCATTAATTGGTTTTCCTTTGAATCACTTTTGTCAATATCTTTTTCTTCTTACAGTTTCAAATCGTTTTTACTTTGTTTTCTCCTTGACAGACCTTCGTAATGTGACTTGGTTAAAAGACTTCTGTTTGACTAACTCATCATGTTTCTCTTTGACAACTAAAATTTCATAGGCTTTAACTTTTAAACCTTCTTTTATGTCAATTTCTTTTTGAGCTAATAGTCCTAGAGTTTCATTTAACCTTCGTTCAAGTTTTTCATAGTCAACTGTACGATCATTAAAGGCCTTAAACCTCTCAAACTCAGTCTGTTTATTTTGAAGTGCAAGAAGCAGAACTATTCCCGAATTCTATTAGATTTCTCTAGAGTTCTATAGTTTCCGCATGAATAGTTTTGCACTCAGTTAACTCTTGAGTCAATGTTGCATTTGCTTTCTTTAATTGCTTTTGAATCTTTTTATTTATCACGACATCAAGCTTTAAATTAGCATTAATATAGAAAAGTTGCTCAACACGCTCATCATCACATTCTACAGCATTTTGGTCAGTCTGAATATCATTATCACACATATCCGGTGAATCAGGAGTGACATTACTATCACCACGTTTCCACTGACATGTGTTTAACTTGATGGATTAGTTTAGTCAAAAGTTTGTATGTCATTGGATATCATATTATCGTCTGTATCGTATTGTAATGTCTCCACAGTGGCTATCGTCGTGCCTGAGTCTGCATTAGGAACCTCCGTATAAGTTTGACTGTAACTGTAATGTGCTTCCATCGTGTTCATCAATATCTTTCTTCATCCGTGTCTGCTAGCCAGTCAGATTGCTCTGCTTGAAGTTGAACACCTTTCTCAGCTTGTTTACACAGCAACATCTTTTCCTTGTGATACGTGGAGTCTTTAACCCGTTTTGGCTTTCTGCATTCCTTAGCATAATGACCAAATTCCTTGCAGTTAAAACACTGTATCCCAGACTGTTGCACTACTGGACCACCTACAGTTTCCCTAGCCCCAACAACATTCACTGCCCTCTGATTCCCAAACTGTCCAGTCTGATTGTCATTCTTGTACCTTGGAGTAGTATCCACATTCTTGTTTCTGGTGTTTGAGGAAGTTCTGAGGTTGTTGTTGGTAGGTTTGTAGAGTTTCTTGAAGTACTTTGCAATGAGAGCCAAATTTTTCTGCATGTCTTTATCCCTCTGAGCTTGTTCAGGATCACTGTCTTCTTCAGAAGCTGACTCAGATGGTGGTGTGATTGGTTTGGCTATCTCTTTGCCTTTGTATCTTGTAGTTGCATGAGATCTGGTTGGAAGTGAAGCTTTTGATGTTGGTGCATATGATTTGTGAGGTTTTGATGATTGATAATAAGGGTCTTGAAGTGTTTGAGCAGTAGCAACAAGTGCTAATGGGTTAGCATTCTTGGCCATTCTTTCAGCACGGAGTTCATTAACTTCCTTTTGGTATTGTTTCAGAATGTCAAAGAGTTTGTGATATGAAACTTCATCCAACTTGTGTTGTTGCTTGACAATTGTTACAAATCTTGACCATTCTGGTTGAAGTTGTTGAAGAAATTGAACATTGACTTGCATCGTAGCAACTGTCAAATTGTTTCTGATCATTTCATTCATCATCTTGTAGAATCTTGTGTAGTAAGACTCAATTGTTTCTCCATCGTGAGAGGTGAATTGACCAAACTCCCAAAATAAGTTTGTCTTGACATCTTGAATATTGAGTGATTCACCTTGTTGTAGCCTTTCGATGGCTTCCCACATTTCTTGAGCTGTCTGACATGCATCAACAGTTGAGTATATTTCATCTCCAATTCCAGTCAATATCAAATGAATCGCTTCTTTTTCTGATTCAAAATGAGCTCTGTTTTCAGGAGTCATATTCATAACTGTCTCGACTGTTGTTTGTTCAGGAACTGCTGGAGAATCCTCTGTTGCAGGAACAGCTGGTGTTGTGACAATCGTTGGAGTGTATGGACCTTTGAGAATGCACTTCCGTAAGGCATCACCATTTGGTCTTGTATCAATGTATCGTAAGAACCGTGATCGCCATTGTGCATATCGTCCTGTTGCAAGCATTGGTGGACGATCCCTTGAACCAGCTGCCATTATGTTGTTATGCATTTGACTGTCGGTTGTGGAAGTTACAATTGGAGTTGTCATGATGAATGATTTGTTAAATTATGAAGTGAAAAGGATTATGTAGGATCTTAAGATGATAAAGTTGTGTTATGGTTTTTTCTTGATGTTACAGGTTCGATTTACAAATTTGATTAAACAAATCCGGTACCAAATTTGGTAACAAATTCGGTAACAAAATCGGTAAAGCAAATTCGGTAACAAACTCGGTAACAAACTCGGTAAGATATCGGATAGAGCAAACTCGGAAGGTTTCTCGGACAAAGCAAAACTCGGTAGTTATTCTCGGACAAGTCGTCGTAGCAAATTCGACAAGTTACAAAATGGAAATTTTCTAACAATGTGCCTATTACAAAATCCGATAATAATACTCCTAACACAACTCGATAAAACCGAGAGCTTGTGTATCTATTACAAATTTTATGCTAAATTCCGAGAATGAAATGAAATCCTAAAACACACTTTTCGATAAAACCGAAAAATGTGTGCACTATTACAACTCTTATGCGAATTACCGAGAATGAACTGAAATCCTAAAACACACTTTTTTGCAAATTCTAAGCAAATTCGAAATAAAATAATAAAGAACAAATAAAGTCCTTTCCAAGAATCAAACCCTGGTGGTTCCTATCAATACACACGCTTCATACCATCTGAGCTCACACTAATTCCAACTGAGCTAACACAACCTTTGGTTATATTTTTCCAAATTCGGAATAAATACACAAATTCGATGTACTTTTATACTTAATATCAAACTCGGTAGTTGTAGAACTCGGTATACTTTTTTTTTCTCAAACAGTGCGTCACCAAACAAACCAACAAAACAAAAAAACTAACCGAATTATTTCCTTAAAAAATTGATTTTTCCTTTTTCTTAACAAACTCGACACAGATTTTTTTTCACTTTTTAATACCGAATTTTATGAGAACAACAAAAATGAAAGTTTAAAACCTCCTAATCTTTAACCAAGATAAAACCTTGAGTAGTTAGGAAGATCAAAACTCACTTTTGTAAGTTTTATAGAATTTTGATCAAAGATAAAAATATATAAAAAACACGAACACAACTAAAGATTATCCCCTTGGCGATTGATACCAAATGTCGGTAACCCGAAACCACCTTCACTTCATACTTGAATAAGAAAAATAAGATGAGAAGATAAAGAAAGAATTTTAGAGAGAGAAACTAGAGAGAGAGTAGAGAGAAAAATGAGATGGTTGATTACCTTGCACACCAAAATACAAATGAGACCAACACCCTCTCCATCCTTGGAGAGGGATATTTATAGTTAAGACTAAAAGGCTTGCATGCCTTTAGTAATTCTACGGGCCGGGCTCGGGTTTACTTGGGCTTTCGCCCGATACACGTGACTGATTAGATTACAAATAAGAGCCCGTTTACCCATCTAGCCTATTACAACGAATATTAATTTAATGACCGAGACCTAATATAGTTATGAACGAACTTCCATTGTTCGACTCAATATTTTGAGGCCAATATATATATATATATATATATATGTGTGTGTGTGTGTGTGTGTGTGTGTGTAGTGTACAAATATAAGTATATATGTGTTAAGTATAAATTTTCATAAATTTTTCATTAAATTCAAAATCTTTCAAAATTTGTACTTAACACTATATCCTTCTTTTAATAATTGAGGAGGAGCATTAAATGTTCCAAATAAGCTTTCTAATTAGTAATATATCTCCATCGTACAGTCTTAATCAATTGATATCCCAAATATCAAAAGATTTTTATATTTTGGATAAGGGGAGAAAATATGATTAAAACTATGCAACTAATAAACTTGATCGAAAATGACTCTAGTGCTGCCTTCTCCCTTGTATGTGCAAAAGGCTTTCGGTAATCGATGCACATATGCAGGGGGATCAATCGTTTTTTTAAAAAGGATGAAAACATCAAGGTACAAAAGCTTTGATTCATATCACAAGTACCTTGGTAGAGTTTTTTTCAAAAGATTTTAGTGGCAAGAAATGGAAATACCAAAAGACCGACCATGTATTTAATTTTTTGGAGTTATAAGGTGGTTAAAAAAAGGTATCTATTCCATGATCCAGCCAGAACCGAAAGGATTTACCCAGGGACATTCCATTAGATAGAATAGAAGTCCTTAGGTATGCTACAAAAGGAGTAAAAGTGAGAATGGGAATAATGCGGACTAAGACAGAGCTAACACTAGAACAAACCCAACAAGGTGTTAGTGGTGAAGTCTTGGTAAGAATTGAAGGGGTTGAAGAATGAAAAAAAATGCAAAGATAAAAGGTGAAAAGAAAGAAGCCCTCCTTACACTTAATCAGAAATCGAGTCAATACATATGCTATCAGAAACACTTAGCTACTGTATGTTTTTGAAGATAGACATCATGGACCTAGTGATGCAATACAAAACCCCCCATAGCCACTCAAGGTCTCTCAAAAGACACTTGTTTCATTTCTCACGGAGATTACACACATTTCTATCGACTTTCTCACTCCGAGTTAGTTGGTATTGAAAAGGTGGTAGTCTGCTACAGCCTCCGATTACTAAAATCAAAGTGCACTATCGAGTCTAGAGCCATAATGAGATCATCCATAAATCTCACTAGGACACTATTTCAATATATTTGTTGTTCATACACTGTGACAACAAGTAATATCTTAAGAGTCCTACGCATTATCCTTATGATATTACCAGAACATCAGAGTGATACTTGAGTATTCACAATGACGATGGAAATCGTTCCAAAGCCAACATCAAACAAGCTATGCGGTAGGTGACTTGTGAGATCCTATATGGATCAAACTTATGACACTGGATATCGATTCGGTCCAGACTATGAATTGACAGTTGATGAATTTTGAAATGCATAAAACTCTTGATGTGTCGCAAAACCACTTTAGCAAGTGACACGTCGATTGATTTTTTAAATCAATTTTTATTTCAATCGGTGAGGCTTTGTCTTACCGGTTCACTTATACCGTGTTGTCTGCTTTGAGACGTTCTGGTAATGAGAACGGCTAGTGCAGCTACGAAACCCTATCAAGGAGATTCTTCATAATTCTACCTAATCACAGGCAGTATTTATACTGATTAATGGGGAACATGGTTATTACAACCGTATTTGACGAAGTGACAATGACACTTTTGTCCATATATGTTGTTTATCACTAACCCATTCATGCAGGTAATCCCTATGGTGGCAGCAGCTGGTTCAAGACAAGTCAGATTTATAGCCACATGCTCATACTCGACCGACATATGTAAAGATATTTTGAAATCTCAAGCACATGTTTCAAGACTTCTGCTACTCTGATACCGCACGTCTTTCTTGAAGTGACAAAGTGTTAAAGTTAAAGATATTCAAGAAAGATGACTATACAAGCTTTCAAGATCAAGAAAAGTATGAACATGCCAGTCCGAAGGTCACAAGTACACAAGAAGGCAAAATATCACAAGATGATGATATGAGATTTTATCACTTCATACATATTCATTATGACGGAAATTCCAATCATAACTTACAATGCAACAAAGTTATACATTTTTTCTAAGTCTATCTTACATTATACTATATCTAATGCAAGAATACGTTATATAAATGATCAAATACATATCTAGCATATACATATAAAACATATATTATCGTTGTATAATGACTAGGACAAGCCAAGAAGAGTCACCAAGGAAGCCTTTGTAAAAAATCTAGCATGCAACTTGAACCATGACTCATCTATGACTAGCTTTTCTCATCCAAGATAAGCTTCAACCTTTCTCATGTCATCCAATCTTCTTCAAGAAGCTTGCCACCTTGCCACATCAACTAGACACAAATAATCTTCTAGTAGTATAAATACCCAAGCATGTGTGACTAAGAAGTCATAACACATTTCCTTATCAAATAAATCACAAAATCTCTTCCTTTGTTTACTCCAAAACCCACGGCTCAAAATAGCCTCCAAACCAAATCCATAGCTTGATTTTCTATCATTATACAAGCATATACACATCATTCCTAAGACCTTCTAAGGTGTTTTCAAGAGTTGGTTAACCATTTGCAAGCAAGGAAGCAAGAAAGGAAAAAAAGGGTTACTTGGAAAATTAGGTTTCATCCTAATTTTTTTCAAACCAAGAGGTTTAATCACAAGTAATGCATTGTTCATTCTTATCTCTACTCATCCACACAAGGTTATATCAAAAGCTTAATCTATTCATATTTAAGATTTTATGTGTTCATATACTTTATTTAGCTAAATCACCATTTAGGGTACTTTCGAATATGATAAAAATATGAATATTCACTATGATCATTAGTTTTGTGAACTTATTTACATGCTATATGGATGGGACCCCTTTAATATGATTTTAAAAAGGAATGTATACGTGTTTTTAAACATGATGGCTTAAGAGTAAACATATTAATAATGAACAATTAGGGTTCTAAAAAGTCCTAAAAACAAGTTTAAACACATTTTGGAAACAATAATCTAAAGGGCTGTTTAAGATTCGAAATTTACATATATGTTTTAATGAATTTTATAAAATACATACATGTCACAAGGATCGAGGGGTCATAAAAGAACTCAAAAAACCGTTTTAATAACGAAGAAGATACGCTATTTACAAGTTACGATAGGTTAATACTTTTATAAAAACATTTTTTATAAAAAGTATTATTCACACACAAAACTTAATACTTTAAAACATCAATAATATGATAAAACTTTCAATTACGAGAACGTGTTCGAAAGAATCGCTAAAAAAAAACGGAGCTATAAACGAATAAGATAACGACAAAAGCGAGTTTTACGTTAATTAAAAAGTATAAAAAAAACGATTATATAGCGTTATAACAGTAAAAACACTATTCATCACAGAATCTCAAAAACCTAAAAATGTGATTTTATGATCACTCGTCTTAATACAAAAGCGTGGGCGTAAGAAACGCGAGAAACGGGCTTAAAACGACAAAGTTATGTCATTTTTACTAAAGGCGTAATTATAAACGTTTTTACTTTATAATGACGATTTCACTTAAACAAATAGATGGTGATATATATATATATATATATATATATATATATATATATATATATATATATATATATGTTATTAGTTATCGAAGTGCTATATTACTAGGGAATTTCATAATGAGGCTTCTTCGGATGGCGTATTGACGAGTTGTTGGATTTACGATTTAAAGTGTCCTAACTCCTCGTACGTCATGTCATGACCTCTAAAATTATGATAGCCCGAACGATAGTACGATGATAACCACATAGGATTATATACAGTTGTTGTTAGACAACGTACTTGAATACTGATTCGACCTATATTAACTAGGTTGCATTCGGGCATTAGCGTGACGCGTTTTTACTTGGGATATTTTGTTATCAGTTTACTCACTCAAGGTGAGTTCATAGCCCCATGTTTTACAATTATTAAATTACAAGTTTTTAGGGTGAGAAACATATGCATGTTTTACAAATTGGACGCAAGTGTACATTTTATCATGATTACGTTTTGCCTAAGTAGCGATAACCCACTATGCCCATGAATCATGAACTGTCAATTACTGGAATGTGAGCGCGAATGATTATAGATAGATCTATTTGGGATTGACCTCCCCGTTCGGGTGACTAGCTATCACTGGAAACGAACGTATATCATGTCGGATACTGGATGTTACGGGTTGAACATCATCACGGGCAATGTAGGCAATATTTATATATTGTATTCAATTATGTCGAGCTTCGGGTCATGGAGCTAGGTTAAACATAATTACATTTTGTGATGTCTGCATCTGTTGCATTATCACTGGGAAAGTCTTGCGGTCCTGCATATACATTTACATAAACCTATGAAATTCACCAACTTTATGTTGACGTTTTTAAATGCAATGTTTTTCAGGAGGTCATTAAGCACGAGGTGCGAAGGATACATTGGTGGTTATATTATGAAGTCATGCATTAAAGATTTAGTCGCATTACATTTTGTGTATCTGTTATGGGCTGGAAATCTTTGTAATAATAACAAGTAAACAAGTAAAGCTTCGGGCTTTTGTAACACATACTTTATTAAATCCAATGTATCAAGTCGTTCTTATATTATCTTGTGTTGTTGATCTGAGAAGTAACACGCCCCGGACCCTTATTCCGCTGCGACCCAATTTGGGGGTGTTACACGGGGAACCATGGTTATTGCAACCGTATTCGACGAAGTGACAAAGACACTTTCGTCCATATATGTTGTTTATCACTAACCCATTCATGCAGGTAATCCCGATGGTGGACGCAGCTGGTTCAAGACAAGTCAAGATTCATAGCCACATGCTCATACTCGACCGACATATGTAAAGACATTATGAAAGCTTAAGTATATGTTTCAAGACTTCCGCTACTCTGATACTGCACGTCCTTCTTGAAGTGACGAAGTGTTAAAGTTAAAGAACTTCAAGAAAGATGAAAATACAAGCTTTCAAGAACAAGAAAAGTATGAGCATGTCTGTCCAAAATTCACAAGATCAAATGGAGGCAAAAGATTACAAGATGACGCAAAGAGATGAATGTTTGGTTGATGATCTCAAAGATCCCAAGATCAAGCTCATTACATGTTGATACAAGATAAAGATTAAAGATTAAAGATTATAAGCAAAGACGAAGACATTCATAGAATGCTAGGCTTAAGATTTTATAACTTGGAGTGACCTCCCTTAGGGGGAGATTGTTAGGAATTAAGAAAAGACTCGGTCACTTCTAATATTGTATCTCGTAGCTCGTAGTTAATCGTTCGGTTAAACGTAAGCTAACCGGGCCAAGGCTAAAGCACCAAAGGCCCTAGAGCCGGCCATATTAGTACTATATAAGCCCTCTCTATCTTATAGAGAGGGTGTTGGTCATTTGTGTAAACACTTTCTCTTTCTAAGTTATTTGTTTTTCTCTCTACAGTTTGTCCAACCATCCTTTCTCTCTAGTTTCTCTTAGATTACTCATAGGATTACTTATTTTTGAATATCATAAAAATAATATAGCATCACTTATATAATATTTATACGCATTATAAACTTTATAAATATTATTTTATAAATTAACTAAACTATATATATTGTCGTTATAAATACTCGCTGATAGAAATCAACAAGCAATGAAGGACTTGCTAAGCTATAGCATAGCTTCAACGAGCATCCTCAGACGTATTCAAGTCAAAGACATCGTCAAGGAAGTCAAAGATTACTTAAAGACATAGTCATCAAGTGGGATAGATATCAGCTGGTATGTAGATGGAATACGCTGATGGTTTAAAGAGAGTCTGGGTTGGCAATACCTTGATGATCTTATTACCCTTTAAAGATAAAGAAGATGAATTTAAGGTTTCTCTAAGTGAAGTTTAGGCGGGATAATTCAATAAAGCATAATGGCGGGACAAAGTCTCTTTTGAATTAAAGTACACCTAAGTACGAGTTGGTGAAAGTTGTGAACAGTTGGCAGAACTGTTCACAAAAGTATGGGCGGGATGTTTCCAAGAATGGACGTGCATTAAATGCATATGTACTTCCACCACAGGATTCTTGACACGTCCCAACTACCTCCACTAAGGAAGCAACCTCGTATCACTATAAATAGAGAATGTCTCAAGTAGTAAACGCTATCACTTATACTGTTGTCGTTATTATAGTGCATTTACTACTTTGTCGAACTCACAAGATAGTCAGCTGATCCTATCAATGGGTCTATACGAGTTTACTTGTAAACTTGATAATTTGTTAAGTTTACTTGTTTAAAGGGTAACCTTACATTGTCATTCAACAAGTGTGATCCATAACACTTTGTAATACTTTGATTTATATCAATAAAGCATTACACGATTGAAAAGTTATACTTTGTGTTATTTGTTTACATTAATGTTGCATAATTCCATACAGACGTGTTAATTGGGACTTCAATTGGTATCAGAGCGGTTTGATTTATAAACAATTTTATAAACCGTTGTAAGTTTTTATAATCAAGATCCAATCATGTCTGGAACCATTCCTCCACCTCCTGGTGCTAGTTTTAGACATACTAGAAACCCTAATAGGCCAGTTACTAGTTCTGGGAATGATGGAAACCCTAATATGGTAGAAGATATTTTTCAAACTAACAGCACTAACAACACGGGTACAAACAATGTTGCCCCGAATGTTGTTAATGAGGATCTCCCACAACTTCTTGATTATAGGGGATGTTCTCATGTCATAAATGTTCCACCTTTTGACATAGATGACTTTACCAGTTGGAAAGATAGGTTCTTGGTCTATCTTGATGGTCTTGAACCTTATCTTCTTAAAATACTAGAAAATAGACCCTATGTTCCTAAGTCTCTTGCATCCACTTCTAAAAATATTTTAATCAAACCTCAAAAGCAATGATCTCGTGATGATAGAAGACTTGCAAATCAAGATAAGAGACTAAAAAACATTATCATCTCGTCTACCTAATGATGTGATGAAATTTGTCATTAAGTGTGCCACTGCTAAATTTATGTGGAATGATTTAATATTAAGTCATGAGGGACCATCTGATATAAGAGATATCAAAATTGCAGCCCTTAGATTAAAGTTGAACGCTTTTAAAGCGCTTAAATGTGAAAAGGTGAAAGAAACTTTCACCAGGCTGAAAATTTTGTTAAATGAACTTGAAAATAAAGATGTTAAAATTTCGCAAGCTAAAGTTAATGCCACATTTGTTAACAGCTTACCTAAGAAATGGCTAAGTATGAATCAAACTCAAAGAGCTAATAACTCTATCAAAAATGATACACTAGCTACTCTGTATGGCAAATATAACTATAAAGAAGAGCTGATTGATCAAATCTATGAGTCTGAGACTAAAAGATTCACCGTTCAAAGCTCTACATCAAAAGCCTTGATTTCTAACACTTATTTTTAGGAAAGTGACTCAGATGTTGAGCAAGACACCAGGAGCAGCAATGAATTCTTGGCTGATCTCAATGCTTGAAAACCAAAAGAGGTTCTACAAAATATCAGGAAGAGTTGGTTCAGCTAGGAAACCCATAGACAAGTCCAATGAAACTTGTTTTGCTTGTGGGAAACAAGGATACTTTCAGAAAGACTGTCCTTCAAACAAAACTTCCATGCCATCTTACCCTTCATAAAAAAAAACATACAACAAGGCTAAATTTCACACAAATTCATTATCATCACCACAACATGAGCCAGCTAAGAAGATTGATGTTGTATCCAAAAACAAAAGTGAAAAGGGGTTGGTAGATGAGTCATTTAACTAGGATGAAGAGTCTCTATACTATGAAGATGAAGGTGTTACCAGGGTTAAAGCATTCATGGCTATCATTGAGGATGAGCCAGCTGTGGAAAAGGCTGATGCTAGGTCTGGTTAATGGGTGGAAATCACCATGAAAAAGGTACAAAGACTTATTTCAACGACTGATGGTGACGAAAGGAAATATGTTTTAGACTATATATATATATGTAGATCTCCACTATGTGGAAGATCAGAGGAAAAACTTGCTCAGCAAGTTCAACTCTCTTAAACAAGAGTTGTCCTCATGTAATTCTGAACTTATTGACCTTAATAATAATAAAGCCCACAACATATCCCTTCAAAATGAGATTACCAGATTAAATTTGGATAATGAATCTCTGAAGGACGAAGTCTCTGACCTAAAAAAGTGGTGGATTTAGTGTCCAAGTTCATAACTAATTGGTAAGACTGTCGTCAAAAGTAGAGTCCTTTTTGGGTTGCCCTCAGGGAACCGTTAAGAGAAATAATAAAGGAGAGATAATATTAATTATAATTAATATTATATGTATAATTAATTGGTTTATTAATTTATTAATAGTTGGTAAATTAATTAGAAGCTAATTATAAAGAAGCATGGGATAAATCTAAACTAATACAAGGTGTATTAAGTTGAACGGGCCGGGAAAACCCATAAGGGACCCATGGGACATTTTTTTAGGGAATACCACATCCCTCCAAAGAGCTATTCCAAGTCTCTTCCTCTCAATATAAATAGAGGGGCATGCCAAGGCTTTATTTGCTCATTCTCTCTTTATCATTCCTACTCCTTATAAGAGTCAACTCGTGTAACGAGACCTTAGGAGTTTGAATCCCTTTTCTCTTTGGTTCGTGGGTGTGAGCTATTAGAGGTACTCTCGTTTGAGTACTTTCCTCCAAGTTCGACCAAGGTGGTCTGTGTGTAAGAAATCTGATTTTCTTAAAGGTTAGTATTTTCTTATTTATTTATTTTTTTATTTATTTCTTTTAAGATACTTTTATTTATTAGGTAAATATCCTTTAGGGTTTAGTTTCCTTTTTGCCCTAGATTAATTGTTGTTTCCACTTTATGTTAATATAGTTAGGGTATAGAAAACCCATTAATGGTAATCAGAGCCTTAGCTTAATTCTATTAGCACTTAATTATCTATCAGCAGATTGTTAACATGTGATAAGTATAAATAATTGAATATTAAGTTATTATCTTGTGATCATTGAATGTTAATATGAATTTACATTTTAGAACCTTATGTTTTGAATTGTTTAAAATATACCCCTAAAATTTTAAAATGTTTAAAATAGAACCCAAAACTTTAAAATGTTTAATAAAAACCTTATACATATTATAATTGATATATTGTATATGTATCATTAGATTTAAATACATCGTTAGTCAACTGATCAATCGGCTCACCCATAGTGAACAACTATAAGAGAGGTATAAGGCGGGTCGTTTTGCTTCCCTAAAGAAGTCGGGTTTTTAATATGTTTCGCGCTGACCCGTTTCTCCGCTTCTTTGTGCATTTAATGGAGCTACCAAGAACTTTTGATAGGATGATGTCAAGATAAAAAGTATTAATTTAAAAGTACTAAAACAAAATTCCCGTTTTAGATATAGCAAATGTGAATAGTATGCTAACCCATGAAACCGCACATCTCTCATATGGGCTGTTAATGGAGCGCGTGTGGTTTACTGGCACATTAATAAGAGAACATAAATAAGAGGTGATGTGGGACTTGCGATTCTCGAGCAGACTCGAGCCGAGAACCACGCGGGTTTTTGCGTGGTTAAATTCACCATCTTATTCATGATCCTCGGCATCCCAGTCATGAATAGTAGATGAGCATATCCGAGATTAACATGCCATTGATTAAAATCAATGAATCTCAAAAGAACTAGGAATTTCATAGAGAATGAAATTGACAAAGACATTATCTACATAAAATAAATTCGTGATGTGATTACGGCAACCCTCTTCATAAACGAATCTAAAATATGGTGCCCAGCCTTAATTTAAAATTGGGTAATTAATTAAGGTATATTCTAACTAAAATTGTTTTATCTTATAGATGTCTACTAAAAATGGTGTCAATCCTCCTGCTCCCAATCCCGCACATAACTCAAATTTCTCGTTACTCTCAGTTATTGGGAGGGAAAGACTCACCGGTTCTAACTATATGGACTGGATGCGAAACCTTAGGTTCACCCTAAGGTACGAGAACAAAGAGTATGTTCTTGATGAGCAAATTCCCATAATCGATGATGATTCAACCCAAGAAGAGATTGAAGCTCACCAAAAGCACTATCATGATACAAACAAAGTGTCATGCATCATGGCATCTTTCATGAGCCCTGAACTGCAAAAGACTTTTGAGAACACTTGGGCTTATGAAATGAACCAACAGCTCAAAGAAATGTTTCAGGCAAAGGCAAGCAAAACGCCTTGATGTTGTTAAATCCCTCATGGCTTGCAAACCAAAACCTGGAGCCTCTATTTGTGCTTTCGTCTTAGAGATGAAAGGGTACTTTGATAGATTGGAATCTCTGAACATGGTGTTCGATGTTGAGCTTTCTATCAACATAATCCTATCCGGTCTGCCAACTAATTACAATCAGTTTATGCTCTCGTATCAAACGAACATGAAATAGACCTCAATAATGGAACTCCATAGCTAGTACATATTACTTAAGAAAAGAATTAGAACTTCAAGGCCGGATAGAATGCTAAGAATTTAAGATAAATTCGATGAGAAGTGATCGAGAAATACGACATTAAAGAAGTAAGATCCTTAATAGATAAGGAGACGTATACAAAATGAGAGCTAAGTAATTGAGGATTAAAGAGATAAGAATTTAGATAATTAGGAATTTAAGAAATAAGAATTTAGACATTTAGGACTTAGAGATATAAGAATTTAGGTAATTAAGAGTTAGAGAAATAAGGATTTAGATAATTAAGAATTTAAGAAATAAGGATTTAAATAATTAAAAATTAGAGAAATAAGAATTTAGATAATTAAGAATTACAGAAATAAGAATTTAGATAATTAAGAATTTGAGAAATAGGAATTAGAGAAATAAAATAAAAGAATTAAGAATTAAATAAATTAGAATTTTGGAAATGAGAATTAAAGAAATGAGAATTAAATAATTAAGTATTTGGACATGCTTCGACAATTTACCCTAATATCCCAAGTTAATTAGATAATCTTCCTTGATATAGGTATTAATAACGTGTTAGTCATATAAGATAGATATTAGGAGTTTTACATAAAATCATATTTTTCGTCTTTTAGTCGGATATTAAAATAATAATTTATTATTATTTTATCTTTTTGTCGAGTTTTAAAAACAACTAGCCCGTGTCATGATTATAAGTAGATATTTTAGTTTATTTACTGAGTTTAAGCATAATCGTTTATAAATTTAAAAGAATGTTTAACAAAATAGGGATTTCGTCTTTTTGTCGAATGATCAGATAATGAGTTTTCAAAATATTTTCTAAGTATAAGATATTTATAAAAATTTCGGCATGACCCGTTTGTTTATAAACGTTTCCCAAGGTCTTTAACCTTATTTCCAACCATTTTTTCTTAAAGAAATCAATTTTCGACAAAATGCCAAAACTATGTAATTCCGCTACGTTTTATCGAAACATATTTCAAATGACCATCTCGACGATCCTAAACCTATAATAAATCCGAATTTTCATAAGTCGTTTCGATAATTTGTTCTAGGAGTCTAATTTCACTTGTTTTCTCTTATTGGGCCCAAAGGCCCAAATGTTAGTACAAAGTTACTAGTTAAGTATATAGTTTATTGGTTATTGGGCCTTACGGCCCATTAGTATTCCACATGAGTTTTAGTTCAAGTTTTAGCCCATTAGAAGATTCACGTTTTAGTCCGATATTTAACCAACAAGTCAAGTCTATTTCGAATAGGTCTAAGTATCCTACCATAATTTGCCGAAAGCGAAACATGTCGAAAACTCAAGTATGAATTTAGCCTTAGTATTAATTTTCCAAAATAAGACGTTCCAATATAAGCCATAATGATTAAATATCAATATTTCCGAATAACAAAACGATAAAAGTCGATTAAGAGTTAGGAATGAGTCCGAAAATAATCCTAGGCATCATTGGGCCCTTGTTGGGCCGGTTGATGTACATAAGCCCAACAAGCACTTCAAAAATGTAACAAGCCCAAAAATAGTTCAATAAGCGATAGGTTAAGCAAATAAGTTCTTTGTTTGCCAAAATAAGATTGACTAATAAGTCAAAAATAAGTCGGGATATCAGCGGGCCTTGTTGGGCCGCTTGACACGTCCAAGCCCAATAACGACTCAAAATGAAATAAGCCCGATAACGATTTAAATAAGATCAAAGTCCTCAAAATAAGCAAGAAATAAGTAATAGAATAAGCTGAAACTAAAATAAACCAAAACAATGAAAATCCTTTTCGTTCCCTTTGTAGGCCGAGACCAAAATAAGCCCAAAAAGCTCAAATAAGCCACGAATGGCTTATTAATAAGCCAAAAACAAAAATAAGCTTTTTGATATCAAATATTATTTTACCACCACAACCAAAATATTAAAATATCATTTTCCTTGTTTTCCCTTTTTGTTTAGTTCAAACCAAACGCACCCTATATTATTTTTTTAATAAAATTTTAAAGTTTAGATTTTTACCAAACGCATTGTACAACTAGTATTAACGCATCATTAGATTACCAAAATACCAAATAGAATCAACCCGGGTATGTTTAAACCTTCTTGTGCTTGATCAAAATAAAAAATTTGGATTGTGTAGGTGTGTTGGTGTTTAGACGTGAGCAAGAGAGAAAAGGGGGGAGAGATTTTTCTAGTGTGTATATTTTGGTGTAATGTGTGTGTTTTTGAAATCAAAATAGAACAATATAAGGTGCATGCATGAGACCAAGTTTCTAAAAGGATGCCTTGTGGTGGCCGGCCTTGGTTAGGATCCTAGGAGGGATCCTAGACGTTTTGTCTCTTGTCGGATTATCTATTTATCATTGTTCGTGATTTAAAAAAGAGTTTGAAAGCTTTCTCGTGATTAAGTATATATATTACATTTACGTTTAGATGTCTTAAAATATAAAAAGAATTAGACTTAATGTTATCGTGTTTCTATTTTTTTGTATCGGACTTGATTTACGATTTGAGTAGTTTTCCGTTTTCGTTAGTTTTGCAAAAATCGTAACCCATAAATTTGCGTTTTAAGCAACCGTTATCAAGAAATATGAAATAACTTAATAAAATAAGTTTATTAGAATGACTCAAGATATTTGGACATGATTTAACTTATTGCCATGCCGGTACGCGTTGGTGATGTTTTTCACTGTGCGCGGAAAGATTTCCCGGTAAGTGATTAAATAAGATCGTAGACGTTTAGAAAATAGAATATTGAATCAAAAGTGATTCATAACTAAAGAAATTTTTTGTTTGACAGTCAGTTAAATCGTAACTGTTTATCAAAATAGAAGTCAACTAAAGTCAACTTATGAGTTTTGATATCGAAATTTAAATGAATAGTAGTATGTAGATATATAGTCATAGTATTTTAGGATACTATGACCTAGGAAAAATCACCAGTTATCTCAGCAGGATGGCGGAAATGTTTGGGCTATTAAAAGAGCTCACATCAAGTAGGACCCCGAAGAAAGTATTAGTTAGAGAAGAGGCTAGACACTCCATCACTAAGAACGTTAACGCCATCTTCATCATTAAGATGGAGAATGAGAAAGGTGCTAAAGGCGTCAAGGTTGCTGAAAGGAACGTTATGAAACTCAAGGAATTAGATGTATTAGGGCCTATTGAGTCAGTTGATAAAGGAGAAGGAACTGACAGTAGGACAGTTAAAGATATGCAGGAAGAAATTACAAAAGGGGAAACAAAGGCGGAAGTGCTACTGGAGATTCCTAGGTCACGACACATAGGCTATTACCTAAAACATGAAATCAATAAGAAACTAATCGAGGGTCTTGTAGATAACCATAAGTACAATGATTCTTTTCTAACCACACGTTTAGGTAAGAAATACAATGAGGCCCATGATTATGTGCCCAAGGGACCGTTGTATAACGTTATCTTAAAGGAAAAGTTAGTGAAAAAGGATGATATAGAGGGCAATTTTGTGATACCTTGCAGCATAGGAGGAGTAAAGTATGTAAATGCCTTGATCAACCAAAGTTCCGACGTGAAAGTAATGCCCATGTCCTCCTATAATAGACTGACCAGCGAAGAGCCTGCAGGGACCGACGTTACACTCTCCTTTTCCAGTCAATCATATATTTACCCTTTAGGAATAGTTGAAGACGTGTTGATTGATATAGCCGGGTATGTTTACCCCGTAGATTTCATGATTTTAGACATAAAGGAAGAAAAAAAATAAACCTTTCATTTTAGGAACACCATTTCTAACAACGGCTAAGGCCGTGATTAAATTTAATAAGGGCACGATAACTCTAAAATTTGGCAAAAACAAGATAGATTTTGTTAAAGTCCTTGCATTCCCTAGTGAGATAGAGGAGAGAACCGATGAAGACTTAGATCCCGTAACTCCCACAAATACCGTTAGTAGGCTGGTTTTGGAGTGGGAAAAAGAATCAAACTCCACCAAGAGAAAGAAATGGAGTTTAACCAACAGAGGAGTAAAGTGTTTACCGATGAACGTTCCACACTCGTGAATGAAGGATGTGAAGTAAGTAACAAAGGAGGAGTCACGTAAAGAGTGACTCCGAGTCTAGCTACAAGACTCGTTAAATAAAGAAAAACGCTTATTGGGAGGCAACCCAATCTTTGTTTTCTTGCATTTTAGGAGTGTCGTGTGTTTTATTCTTCATTGTTTGTTTTATTATGTTTGAATTAATTGTGATCATGCTTTGTTTTGTTTTTAACTTCGTCTTAATTACAATCAAAGGTATTTTGCATCAAATAAGTGTAGGAGAAAATATCCGATTTATAAGAACCATTTCAAACATTTAAAATAAATAATTTAGATTAATTCGCGTCTTGTGTCATGTTTGTTAGAGTCATATGTTTGTGCTAATAATTTTCGTAGTTTATGCAGTATTTTTCCAAGAAGTAACTAACAGGAATTGCATGCAAATTTTTTTCCAAGAAAACGAATGTGAAATTTTTCACAGTGTCTGGAGACGGCGTCAGGATTTTTCCTGACGGCGTCAAGTCTCCAGACTTGTGAAAATTCAAATTTTTATTATTATTGAAAAATTAATTTTGTATAATTTCCAGAATTTGTAATTTTCATAAAACTTGCAGAAAGCCACGGTTTTATTATAGCACAATCATCCTATCTTTATTGCTTTCGTAGTGTGAAAACCCTAATCATATCATGATATATTATTATCCCGCCGATTACGCTTGGTATAGTTGTTCCTTGTCTTTAATTTGCAGGTTATATTTGATGAGAAGAAGCTTTGGAGTTCTTAGGAGTTTCATACGGATAATTCTTGGATGACGATATAACCAGCTTATCATTTGTTTCTTCTCCATTATTGAGCAAAACCATGAGAGTACTAGTTTCTTTTCCCTTTTTCTTTCCCTTTATTCGTTTATTTGGGTACTTTTAAGAATATTAAGAACAATGTTCAATTTAAGTGTAGGGGAAATAAGCCTTAGAAACTATTCCTTCAATGGAATTTGCTTTGTTCTTAAAATAATGTGTAATATACTGAAACATAGCATAGAAGGTAATTTTGACCCAAATTTTAAAAAAATTATGACACACACCAATGAAAACTCAGTATTATTAACGTCTCATAAATAAGAATTATATGGCTAGCACAAAAACCCTACCACTCTATAAAATTTCACCCCAAAATGTGAGGTTCGCCCCTAGATCTTTAGGAATTCAGGTATCCATCTTTGATACCTAAGATAGTTTTACCTTTAGCTTTCTCGAGTTAAGATCTGAGCAATTGCATGTGTCGCATTCATGGATTTGATCATGCATGTGTGATTTTGTCGCCTTTTCTAGAGCATTGGTATCGGTTAAAACTATATGAGTGTACCGGTAGTGTATTAATTTATAGAACTTGCTTTAGTGATTCATTCTGAGACTGCTTAGTGAGATCGCATTCGTGTGATTAGGATTTGCTAAATGATAAGA
The DNA here is from genome assembly GCA_026074375.1 of Tanacetum coccineum. Lineage (NCBI taxonomy): Eukaryota > Viridiplantae > Streptophyta > Magnoliopsida > Asterales > Asteraceae > Tanacetum > Tanacetum coccineum. The sequence goes on along the minus strand of BQNB010035111.1, from coordinate 16,289 downwards.
GGTACTAGGATTAAACCTTGTCTTAAACCTATAATTGTTATTATGGTCACCTCGACCATATATCTATCCCCACACCCTTACTTCGCACTCATTTTTAGTGCAAGATACCCCTAGTACACCCCTTCAAGCCTATCCTTTTAGCGGTTCTCATAATTTTTTGGTGGATTCCAGATTATTAATGAAGAGCATTGTTTACACCCTTACCAAAATGTTACACCCAAATCGCCTTAGCCTTCCTTGTATGTACTCATTTTTAGTACATTATTGTTAAACCCAATTAATTATTTGCTTGAGTACGTGGTTGCTAAGTCGAGTGTTGTAATGAGTGAATACAGTTTTGGGACGATTGAGATTCATGGTAGTTTTTATTTTATAGAGAAAATGGGGAAGAAATTCAAAGTTATTACCCTCATACGTGCTTAATACACTCCATGTTATGTTGATCCTCTTAATTCAGGTAAGTAGTTAGATTTTAATTATGAGTTCTAAAAACTCAAGTGTAGGGGTGCAATTATAAACCCCAAGTCATGTATTATTACGTTTTAGCAAATGGCAAGGCAAAGGTGTACGAAAAAAATGTATATAATAAACAGAGAGAAAAAGAATCGAAAAAATATGTATATAAAAAAAAGAGAAAAAATATGTATGGGCTGCCATTTTACGTATGTCACCCCAAATCTACCTAAATATATCCTATCCATTTCCGTTTAACTTACACCCATACACCACGACCCTTTAAAGACCTCTTTGACAGTAATTCCTAGGTGCTTACGCCACAGCGGTGGAGGTTTTTGATCCTTTATCAAGCCTATGGTGATTTGTATGCTACGACAGGTAATGAGTGTTAATTTTTTGTTTCCTATTATGTTATAATTCATTATACACACGAGTAAAAGAGAGAATCCAAACACTTATTGTGAGGTGCTAGTATATAATTTATGTGCTTTTAATTACGAGGTCTAATTGGTTGTGTCGTAAGTTATCTTTAAAAAGTAAGTTAAATGCCCCCGATATTGCTATTGTATAGGTAGAAAAGCCCATTTGCTTGAGGACAAGCAAATCTCATGCGTCTGGGTATTTGATGAAGTGTCATTTTATACACCTTTTTGGGTTATTTAACCTCTTAAATCATGCAAATATGCCTAAAATACGTGCTTAATCATTTCTATTTTTGTGTTTTTAGCATTTGGGAAGCTTTACATGACCTGGACTCATTTGGGGAAGAAACAGGACAAGATTATAGCTTTACAACGAAGTGGTTTCAAGAATTGCTCATAGAGCCTGGAGACGGCGTCGTAATTTCCTAGCGACGCCGTCAGATCATAAAAGAGACGACGCCAAAAAAATTATGACGGCGTCAGAACATAACCGCCTCAAAAGAAACCCTAGAAGATTCGGCGAAGCGACGATGTCAGAAAACTTGTGACGCCGTCGCGGCCTATTTCCTATATATACAAACTCGATTTTAGGGTTTTAGTGTGTAACTTTTGGGAGACGAACCCTAATTATTTTAAGTCGAGTGTAGCAGCTTTTAGGGCGTTTTAGGCTATCAAAACCCTATTGTGCCTTGAACCTATGTTTTAATGAAGTGAAGTCTTCTATCTTTTATCATTTAATATGTCTATGTGTTGTGTGATTGATTCTTGTTCTTCGCTTCCTTTTAATATGCAAGGCTAAATCCATTAGTATTTACTTATGATTGCATGAAACTTAGGTTGTAGATCCTTTTAATATTGCTTCTTGTGATGGATGTGCGTGTTAGGCTCTAGAAAACTTGCTATAAAATATTACATTAGCATAGACGTTTAGGAAAACGCGAGTGTGTAGAAAGGATACCATCGGTAACAGTCTTCATGCTACCTTACCCCTAATATGGTTGATCCGTCTTAAGTGTTTTAATGCATGTAATGTACTCTTAGGGGCCTTGTAATAGTCTTCATACTACCTTACATGTGTGTTACCTTAACAGAATATTACATAGACGGCGGATTCGTGTAATCTGTTGATGACTTAGGAAATACTTACACATATTATCACAAGTGTGACAAAGCAATAGAATTAGGAGAAGCAAACTAAGGAGTAGTGCATGATTAAGTAAATACGTTCGTTTACCATATAAGAGTTCACCAAAGCAGTTTAGATTAAATATTAGTTTAATTAGTTAAAACAAAAAACTACCTCTAAAACTAGAATTTTACATGCTTTCTAAAAAATATAAAAATACAGAAATACAAAAAGAATCTTCTTTCAACCCCTTAGATCTTTGTTAGATTTAGTTCTAGCCTTCACACGCTATTCCCCTAGATAATGATAACAACCCTCGAGTCTTACCTTACTACACTACAACGGTTAGGTACTCTGCCTAGGGGATTGTAAAACTTCTTGTGAGTTTACAAGACCCGCATCACAATACCCTGATGATTTTATTACCCTTTGAATATAAACAAGCTGAACTTAAGGTTTCTCTAGGTGAAGTTTAGGAGGATAATTCGATAAAGCATAATGGCGGGACAAAGTGTCTTTTGAATTAAAGTACACCTAAGTATGAGTTGGTGAAAGTTGTGAACATTTGGCACTACTGTTCACAAAAGTACAGGCAGGATGTTTCCAAGAATGGACGTGCATTAAATGCACATGTACTTCCACCAAAGGATTCTTGACACGTCCCAACTACCTCCACTAAGGAAGCAACCTCGTATCACTATAAATAGAGAATGTCTCAAGTAGTAAATGCTATCACTTATACTATTGTCGTTATTATAGTACATTTACTACTTTTTTGAACTCACAAGATAGTCAACTGATCCTAATAGCGGGTCTATATGAGTTCACTTATAAACTTGATAAATTTTCATGTTTACATGTTCAAAGGGTAACCTTATATTGTCCTTCAACAAGTGTGATCCATAACACTTTGTAATACTTTAATTTATATCAATAAAGCATTACACGATTGAAAAGTTATACTTTGAGTTATTTTTTTATATTTTTGTTATATAATTCCATATAGACGTGTTAATTGGGACTTTCAATATGGATCTACCATAACTGGATCCGTGGGTATTTTAAAACAGGACAAATTTGGTTTTTCTATAAATACAAACCTCTTGCATACATTTTGGGACACTCTTTCACAACCTTTATCCCACACATTTTCACACACTTATCTATTATATAACTAAGCTTTTACAATGTAAAAACACACATTCTCAAGTCTTTAAAACTCCACTAACCCTTGATCATAATACTTCTAACCTTGATTTGTTGCAAGCATGTTTCTACATGATCATCCATTGAAGCAAGCTTAGAGATCTTTCCTTCCTCATCCACCACAAGCACATACATGAAGATCCACCACAACGAGCTTATAGTCTTGTCATCTTCATCAACAACATCATGCTTAGTGATCTTGATGTTTAGATTAGGCTTTACATCCAATTGACACTTATGTATTGGATCATCATTATACACCATTATGTATCATTTATTATACAACAAACTAGATTTTAGTTGGTTTATGTGTTTAGGCCATTAAATACAAGGTTTGTTCTGTTGGGCCATAAAACATAACAGGTTTGGTTGTACCCGAAGAAGGACTTGGTATTTAGCTTTGCACCGGAAACAATGTAAGCGACGTTGTAAGGTTTTCTCCGCCAAGAAGGGAGCTTGTTGATCTAGTGAAGTAACTCTCGAGTTAGGTTCTCAGGGAGTGGAGTATGGCGAAGAGGAGCTTCATAACCGAACCACTATAAATCATCATATCCGGTTTGTATTTCCTTTTACTTATCGCTTTATATTTACATGTGCATTTATTGCTTTATATTTATACTTGCATTGCATTTATGTTTGTGTGGTATTTTGTTCTGATGACATGCACTGTTTTATGCTCTCTACTATCTTTATTGTTGTAGATCTATTAGAGAAACTTATCATATTATGCCATATTTGATTGGTTGTTTGATACAAAATATTTAAGTTTTAGATGGAAACAAATTCACCCTCCTCTACAATTCCAGATGGCCATTACTCATTGATAACCCCTTATGGATGTCATTTATTGCACCTTAATGACCCTTTTTGCTCAAGTTTCATGCTTCGAGGCTAAGGGTGGCTTCTACTATATATATGAGTGCATAGTTTGGTTTTCATACATGAAAACTCAGCCCATCACCCCAAGGACGAATTTTCTATCACCATTATCACACCCAAAAGGCTAAAACATTTCTGCCATTTCTAAGAAGAAGGTTCGATACACTAAAGAAGATGTTTGGCATAATTTTCCAGCTTGCTAGGACGCGTATAGTTGATTGGAGGCTCGAGGATTTCTATAAATCCTCATCTTTACTTATTGTAATCATACTTTGAGTAAACTTTATTACTTTCATGATGTTAGACTCTACTATTCATGTTGGACTTTGTTTCTTAATGAATTTGATATGGAGTAGTTTTGTTTACTTGTTTGTAAGGATATATATATTGATATGGAGTGTTTGGTTCTTAGCAATATAGAATTATGGTTTTGCTTATGTGTTTGTTAAATCAATACTTGTCTAATTTTCTTGTCGATCAATCATGATAAGATTTATAAGCCGAAAGGATTTCTTCTTGTGATTTATTTCAATATATTAGTGCACGAATATGTTGGGTCTTCATACTTCACACATATGAGTATACAAGATACAAATACTAGTAACCATTTATTCAAGAGCATAGGTCGAAAGGACTCTTATGAACAAATTGGTTAAAACATATTTTTAAGAAATGGCTTATAATGAATGGTTTTTAATAACGCTCATAGGGCGAAAGAGTGGGTTAGTCTAAACCGTGTTATATGCAGTTTCATGATATTACCCATTGACAAAGAATTGTATATGCTTTTGATTTGTGTGCTATTGCTTATTTTCTACCCGAAACTCCATTCACTCAGTTGAAATGAATAATAGTTCTAAACAAGTACTTCTAATTATTTCAGTGCATTCTTGCTGAATGTCGTCTTATAATTACTTATATGGTATTTTAGGACGTGGCAACCAATTTACCACTTTTGTGTTATTTGTTATTACACTTGATTCTTGACAATTGAAAACACCCAAATCCTTGCGAAAGACCTCGGCTTACCAAACCCAACTAGCTACACATAATAGGGTCATACTTGCTAGAATGTGTTCTTAGCTTAATCCCGGTAATCCTTGTTATAAATTTAAAACCTAGTGCGAGACACATCAAGTTTTGGCGCCACTGCCGGTGATTTGTTTGTGTTTTTAAGTGTTTTGAATATGTGTTTCATTCCATTTTATTTGTGCTTAATTTGGCTTACGAGAAAATCACCCAAAATCATCAATTGAGTCCACCGCCTGGCTGGAATCCCCAACAGAACGGTTGGAACAACTTGCCTCGTTTTGGCATAATCGAGCCGCCTGGCTAGATCACCAAACAGAACGGCCAGACCCGACCAAACTGATCCAACCAATCGGTGTGCATCCGTAACCGGTCCGATAGACCGACTCGACCCAAAAAACCAAATACAACCGATCAGTTTGACACCCAAACCGACCATCGAGATTGTTTTGATCAAAAACCAATAAATTTTTTGAAATAACCGTTTTACCTCCTTACCTTAGTTTGAGCCTTACCCAAAGTCATTCCTAGTTGTATTTTACACCTGAATGAACACCTGTTCATCACAGAAGAACCAATTAGCCACTTTTTTGTCCAAACCTGTTCACCCGAAACAAACACCACCCAACCCAGCCTTAAAAGTAATTTATTTTTCTTGTTTCCTTGTTATCTTTTGCCTTATTTGCTTATTTGGTAGATTATCTTATAAATTGTCTTTAGTCTTTAATTTATAAGCTCCTTTAGAAATAAAAAGTTGAAAACATAAAAAAAAGTTTTAGAGTTAGTTTATTTATTATAAGTCATTTTTTAAAAAAGTACAATAAGTTTTTTGTTTAGTCGTCTTTGTTTACGTGTTTGTTTAAGTATTTTCGTTATCATTTCAAAACTTGTGTTAAGAAAAGAAAAAAAAAGTCTTTAGTCTTTAATTTATAAGCTCCTTCCTAACTGTTTTGAACTTTGCGTCCATCCCTTCCATATTCCATCCATCCAACCTCCCAAGTCCCATCCACCTTTCATAACATTTCCTATAAATAGTTTTATATAAAAATATGTGGTTTTATCTAGCTCCTTTTAAGGGGAACAAAACAAGAATTGATTAACAAACATAACATACTATATGTTAAGATATTGAGGGTCCATATTTTTATCGTGGTTCAGATCGGTGGTTACATTTTAGGTTTCATATCTATCGAGGGTCGAGGTTTTTCTGTTACTAGATTTAGGTCAAGATCAAATCGGTGTGTTTCAGGTATATTGAGGGTCTGGATTTTACTGGTCATATGATTTGGTTCAACTAGTGGTCGAATGTGGTGTAGTGTCGAGTCTGTCTCGATGAATTTCCGGGAAAGGTCGTTGTTTATGTTAGTTAGCAAGTTGAGGTCGATGTTGCTTTTTAAGAATCAAAGACTACGAGCTGGAACACAAGATCAATCGGAAGGTTGTTGAGCTTAAGTTAGTATTTTCTAGGGTGACCTCCCTTAGGGGGAGATTGTTAGGTTTAAGAAAAATACTCGGTCACCCCGTGTATTTTACACTTTATCATAACTCGTAGTTTAATGTTTAACGTATGACATACAGTAATGGGTTGGGTATTAAACCCATACGTGTAAGCCCATACCAAGGCCATGGGCCGGTTTTTGTAAGACACATAAATACCTCTTCCATCCCATGGAAGAGGTGGTTGGTCATTTCATAATCTAAGTATTACTTTCTCTTACTAGAACTTTTCTCTCTTGTTGTTTCTCTCTTTAGGAATTGGCTAACCCCAACCATCACCATTGTATTATGATATCCAATATCCTACAATTGGTATCAGAGCTCATTGGATGATTAGATCGTGTGTATGTGCGTTTTCTTGCTTAGTTTTGATCAAAAAGTGTACTTTTTAAGGTTTATGGCTTGTTTTTCATTTTCTCTTAGATTTTGATATTTGTTGTGTTGAAGTTTAGGTGTTTGTAGTAGATATAACCTTGTAGTACTTAGTTGTGCAAAAGAAATCAAGCAAAAATATTCAAAAGGGTGATTTTTAGGTGGTTTTGTGTGAAAAAGTATGTTTTTCTTAGGCAGCGGTTTGTCATTCTGTTCCTATTTCTTAGGCAGCGGGTGATTTTCAGATCGTACAGTACATCGGTTTGTCTTGTTCTGCAGTAGTTTGTCAGATAGGAAAGTGATAGCGGTTTGTCTTTTAGTGACAGCGGTTTGGATAGACAGCGGTTTACAAGTATTAAAGTTTTATTCCTTTCATAGCGGTTTAGAAAACAAACCTCTGGCGGTTTGATTTTTATGCAGCGGTTTGGTATATTGTCTTCGTAGCGGTTTACTATTATTATAATCGTAGAGGTTTGCTTGGTAGCGGTTTACAGGTTTTTGAAGATTTATACTTTTGACAGTGGTTTAGGAAACAAAACTATGGCGGTTTGGTTTTCTGACAGCGGTTTGGTGTAATTTTCTTAACAACAGTTTACCTATGATTATTTTAATAGTAGCGATTTATCCATAGTGGATTGTTTACAGGTTTTGAAGATTTATTCTTTGCAGCAATTTACTAAACAAAACTCTGGTGGTTTGTTGAGTTGGCAGTGGTTTGGCAACTTGACAGCGGTTTGGTATTTTGGCAATGGTTTAGTCACTTGCAGCAGTTTGGTAGACTTGCTAGCGGTTTGGTAACATTGACAGCGGTTTGAGCTACTGACCGCACACTTGGAATTTTCCAACCTTTGAACTTAACGAAACTAAAACAACAAAACACTTAATTAAACTTAATAACTTTTAACATTCACTCACTAATCTTTAAACGATCAAGTCATATCATTTCACAATCACTTATGATGGCTAATCTTTCGGAAGATATCCAAAGTGTCGGTTCCGATACCCATCAACCAATGCTAGTGTCACACCCTACCAAGGTGGAAACGCGAGGTGTAACATATTAATAAACATCACACAAGATGATAGATAAAACACCATACATGAATTAAGATAACAGAAAGTTATCCGAATTACAACATTTCCAAGTACGAGTTTAAAAGTACAAAGACAACATAGTTATTTTTCTTCCGAACATGGATGACCCAAAAGACAACAACTTGGAAGAAAGTAGACATCTTGAATATGTCCATATGCAAATGCGCTAAGTTTCCACTTTAAGAATGTCACCTGAAAAGCATGATAAAAACGGTCAACTATCGAAATAGTTGGTGAGCTCACAGGATTATGTCCACAAAATATAGTTTTAGAAAAAGAATTGATATCCGAAATTAGTTTGCCAACTCAATGGCAAGTTAATAAAAACAAGTCAAACTGGTTCAAATTTCCAAAGACATTTCTCGTTACCTAAAGTAACATAATATAAATCAATGTATATGTATGCTATAGTGTTTATGCGAGGCACTACTTAAACGTATTCAGCCTAACCGTTCCAAACATCCAATCAAGTTCTAGTTGTATAGTGTGGCACAAACACTTAGTACTATGCACCCTTGTGCGGGGAGTGAGGAGGGGCTAATCTCCTAATAGCGCTATCCATAAGTACTAACGTCTCAATCCCGATGAGGGGGATAATGAGTTAAAAGTAGTGGCGGGTTCCAAGCATCAAACAACATACATATCAAGTTCAAAGTTCAAAGTTCAACACGTTTCCAAAGTTCAACAAGTTCAAATCAAGTTCCATACGTTCAAAACAAGTTCAAGTTCAAATGTGCTCAAAAGATTAATTACTTAAAAGTAATAGCATAACAAACGACACATCATGCTTTCGACCCCAAAACATTTAAAACATGCAAAAAGGGGAATGTGAGAAACTCACCGAAAATAGAAGTATCGCCCGAGAAAGTCAACAAAGGAAGAAGAATGACAACAACGATCTCAACCGCGACCTATAATAATAGTGGCCGGCGTATAAGAAAATATAATTATAAGAAAATGCATATTTTGCATAGTATAAAGTATATATATTCCGTCAGACATGTAATCTTATATTGTAGAATCATGTGCGCGCCAAACATACTTACTTTTACCCACTAAGTGTTAATCCTTAAGATTTAACTCCATTTTAACCCATTCCGACTAACATGAAATTTTAATGAAAATTACCCATTTTGACCCGTTATCAAGATTATGACATCTAGACGCGAATAAAAGTGATAGACTAACTTATTAGTTGTAATTTCAGTTCTAGTTAATATATTTTACGCCTAATCATTCTCCATAACGCTAATTGACCAATAAAAGAATTTCGCCAAGTTTGACTTTTTATTATAAATTTTTCTTAAGTCTGACCCGTCCAAAACGACCCGCTAAATTACATTTTCACGACTCGGATTCTAAAGCATTTTGATGTAAAACGACGTTTCGGACAACTTTTTAGTTTTAGCCGAGACCCGAAACCCAACATAAAATGACCAAAATACCCCTGCAAGTTTCTACATAAACTTTAATTTTCTAACTAAAATGTAGTATCTAATCCTAAGCTTTTCAACCCGTTAACGCACGTTTTCAGCCTTAGTTATGCTCACGGAAAGGTAAAACGGCATTTTGAACAGCTTTTTAGTTTTACCCGAGACTCAAAACTTGACAGAAAATGACGAAAATGCCCTTTTTCGATTCTGCAGCAACTTAAAAATTTAGCAAGTGCTGATTGGATTTTTATAATTTTTCAGAATTTTAAATAGCCGCCAAACGTTCGTTTTTAAGAGTTAGATGCCGAATTTCATATCAAAACGTTTGTTTTAACGTCCTCTATCATTATTCCTATTCCAATTTTACTTTTAATATAGTTAACTTAGGCGACACAGTCCCTAAACCTATTGATCTAACGGGTAGCTTTAAACCCCTTCAAAACTTTAATTCCACGCATCGCGAACATCGCCAATGCTCTTAAACTAACCTAACTCCATTACTAATCATCTCACTTCAATAATGAACCTAAAAACTTAACATGCAACACCATCCATGGATTCTTGATATAAAATTAAATGCAACAATCAAAATATAATTGTAATCATCTATAAAAAAGGTAATCAAAATACTTACAACACAATGCAATGCAAAGAGAATCAACACTCACAAACCCTCTTGGGTTTGATCCCTTGCCGAAAACCAAATAACCAAAAACGAAACCCCAACTTGATTTTTACTACACCAAATCTTGCATACACATTTATTATTAAACCCTTACAACACCAATTACATTCAATTTGATCAAATACCCTTTAAAATCAAAATCAAGAAAATCAAGAACTTTGAAAATCATTTATGCATGGTGGTTTCTTTTATCAAGGAATGATGAGGTTTAGTTTATGAATGATTTGAGATTGAATGGGAGCAATTTAAGAATCAAGATTGATGGATTTTGATGGTTTTTGGGGTTTTGGCCGTCGAACAGTAAGAGAGGAGAGGGACACAAATTTTTTTTGATTGTTATAATACTATGTGTTTTCAAAGGAAGGTAGCCATACTTATATGGAAGTAAATCCTAAGTTGTATTGACAATTTAAAATTTAAGGATGTTGGTTTGGGTTGAATAACCGGCCAAAGAAAAAAATGGGCTTGCGTTTGTCATATTTTTTTTGTTAAAATTTGTATTACACAAAACTTAGGCCTAACTGTTTAGTTAGCTTGTTATTAATTGTAAAGACACGATTTTGACGAGGTTTTCCGCAAAAACACGGAAAAAGTCAAAAAGTTCAAAAATAAAAATAAATGAGCTTTCGAAGCTAAAATATGAAATTATCGATTTTCTCAACGTTAAAAAGGATAAATAATCAAGGCACGACTCGTAAATAGCTAAAAGCGACGATTTTTATAAAAACGTCTAAAAGTAGTAAAATGAATTCTATAAAATTTAGAAAATAGAATTAAAGTTCGGGATAAATAGTGTCCTTCAATCCGAATATAGATATTTCCAATTAAATACAATCATGGCTTGGAATAAACATTGATTTGTAACACGAGTTGCACAAAAACAAGCGTTAAATGCTAAGAGTAATGTGACCACATAAAAGTGACTCCAATAATAATTAAGAGAGTCAAATATCATACGTTTGCTTTCGGTTACTGACCTCAAAATTGACGGATGTCACAGCTTGATAGGTCTGATTTTTAGTCTTGGCAACAACGTATTCGTTTGTACTGTCTGGGAAAAGAAAATGGGGAGAACATACTTCAGTCGATTGATGAAGGTCCGTTTAAGATGGGAATGTTCAGAGAGACACTCGCTGACGGTGCTCTAGGTCCCGAACGGGATAGAGTCGTTAAAGACCTTACACCTGAAGAAAAGGAAAGGTATAAAGATTACATTTGTGCAACGAATATTTTACTTCAAGGTTTGACAAAACACATCTACACACTCATCAATCATTACACTGACGCCAAAGACATTTGGGATAATGTGAAGATGCTCCTGGAAGGTTCTGAGTTAACAAGAGATGCACGTGAATAACAATTATACGATTCCGTTAAACACTTTCATCAGAACAAAGGAGAAACCATTCACGAATACTATGTCAGGTTTACAAAGCTCATTAACGACATGAGAAACATTAAGATGACTATGCCCAAAATGCAGCTTAACTCAAAGTTTATGAACAACATGTTGCCTGAATGGGGTAGATTCATGACTGCAGTCAAACTGAATAGAGGATTGAAAACATCTAACTATGATCAGTTGTATGCTTACTTGAAGCAACACGAGGCACATGCTAATGAGAACATAATGATGCTGGAAAGATACACTCAACATGCTATTGACCCTCTTGCCTTTGAGTCCAAGGTTTCACTTCAGCAGTACCCTACACAATCACCAGCTATTCCACAATCTACATATGTCCCACCAGTTACCTATCCACCACACTTTGCTGATAACACACACCTTGATTCAAGACTTACCCCAACTAATGACTTTATTGAAACCTTAACTAAAACAGTTGCCCTACTCTTCCAATCCTATAAAAGACACCTTCCATAAACCAAAAATCAACTCAGAACTTCATCTAACACAAGGAACCAAGCCACGGTTCAAAACGATAGGGTTTTGGTTCAGAATGTTCAGGGTAGACAGAACAGAGTTCAGGGGAACAATGCAAGGGGAGTAGTTGCAGCTGGAAATAGGGGAGTTCAGAACAGAGTTGGCAATGCAAATCCTGGTCAAGCAAAGCTTATTAAGTGTTATAACTGCAATGGAATAGGGCAAATAGCAAGATAATGCACTCACCCAAAGAGACCATAGAATTCAAAATACTTCAAGGATAAGATGCTGCTGATGCAAGCTCAGGAGAATGGAGTGGTTTTGGATGAATAGAAGTTGTTGTTTATTGCAGGTGGACAAGATAGAACTTTTGATGATGACGTGGATGAGCTACTGATACAATATTTGGCACTCAATATGGACCAGGTCTTCAAGCTGATCAATGTGATACTTTTGACTCTGATGTTGATGAGGCTCCTAATGCACAGACCATGTTCATGGCAAATCTATCATCAGCCGATCCAATCTATGATGAAGCTGGTCCATCATATGATTCAAACATTCTATCTGAGGTACAAGATCATGATAAGTATATAGATAGTGTTGGTGAGTATCATGAAGTACACGAGATGCAAAAGGATGTACAACAGAACTACGTTGTTGATTCTGATGCTGGATATACGATTGATAGTAATATTATTCCGTATGAACAGTATGTGAAGAACAACGCAGAGCAAGCTGTACAAAGTAATGTATCTTCTGTGCCAAATGATGCTTTAATGATGATAATCAATGATATGCATGAACATGCTGCCAATTGTATTTCTGCTAATGAGCAGAACAAAGTAGTTAATGAATCATTAACTACTGAACTTGTGAGATATAAGGAACAAGTTGAGATTTATGAAAAAAGGACAAGGTTTGAATTAACTGAAAGAGAACAAAAGATTGATGAACAATTAAGAATAGTTGTCACTGACCGTAACATTAAGGAAGAATCTTTGAAAAATGAACTTGATTCTGTAAAAATGCAACTTAATTCTACCATTGACCATAACAAGTTAATGATAGATGAAGTAGCAACTTTGAAAAAGGATTTTAAACAGAAAGAAAATAAATACCTTGAAGATTTTTTGGATATGAAAGCACTAAAAGAAAAAGTTGAAGATAAATTATTTAAACAAGATTAGTCTCTTCAAACTGTATATATGTTAAGTAAACCTAAACCTTTTTGAGATGAAAAGAAAAAGGTAGCAATAGGCTATAAAAATCCCTTATATCTCACCAGTGCAATGCAAGTTCAATCTGCTCTCTATAATGTTCATAAAATAGTCAAGATCAATCATGCCCCAGCTATTATACATGACTCAGAGGATACTCTTGAGTTAGCTGAGATAAATATAAAGAAAATGCTTGAGAAACTGAAAAGCCCTTCGTGCGTTGAAAAGAAAATTAAGATTGCACCCCCAGATTACTCGAAAGAGAATTATCTTGCAACTTTGAACCCACATAGACAATTGTCTGCGGAACAGATATTTTGTTCGTCCGTTCTGAAACCTATTTCAGAAATGATAGTGTATCCACCCAATACACCTGCAAGGCTCGTCCTCAGAGTTCTTCCAACAAAAAATCAAGTGAAAATTAATATTTACACACTCACACAACTTTTTTCGGAATTTGATAAAACTTGTAAAAAGAGAATTACACCGTGTGGTCTCACAGAAGGGGAAAGGGGTTTCGAACAAACAAAATAATGTTATCTTAATGAAGTAATTCCTTTTTTCAAAATGGTTAAAGAACATTTTGAGGGGATCCAAACGGATCTCATTAAAGAAGTTTAGGAAATTAAAGAATTTTTTGAACAAATAGAAGCTGAGGTTGAACAACATGCTGTGGACAAGAAATGTGCTGAAATTGAGAGGAAGAACCTTCTCATTGAAAATGAGAATCTACTTGCTGATTGTTTGTCTAATGAATTGTTGTATAGTGTAATGAATTTAGTGAATATTGTATCTAGATTTTCTGAAATGCATGATGCTTACACTGTAGAACAAGCATGTAATGTCGAACTTAAAGCTGAGATTTCTAAATTAAAATATAAGATTCAAAAAGATGATCATAGTGAAATGATAAAAAGTTTTTCCAACCTTGAGGTAAATCACCTAAGTTTGCAATTGAAGTATCAACATCTTAAAGAACGTTTTGGAAACAACAAATCACAGACATCTCCGGATGTTCCTAAAATTGACTTATTTTTTGAAATCAACAAAATGAAAGAGCAGCTTCAAGGAAAGAACAACACAATTAGAAATTTAAAAGTGCAAATCTCTCAAATGAATGAGAGACGTAGTGAGGCAGATCATATTCTTGATTTTAAGGCCTAAGAATCTCATAACATAGCATTAACAGAACATGTCACTTCTCTTAAAGAATAAAATAAGCGTTTTAGGGCAGAGAATGAAAAAGTTAAGCAACATTACAAGGAATTGTATGATTCTATTAAGATAACGCATGCTAAAACTAATGAAAAGACATCTTCTTTGTTAACTGAAAATGAGAAACTAAAGGCTCAGCTAAAAGGAAAAATGGAATGCGTCACTATGAATAATGTAAAACCAAAAGTTCTTGCTCCTGGTATGTATGCAATCAATATTGAACCGATTCCCCCTCACAATAGGTACAATTAAGAAGTTCATCGAGATTATCTCAAACATCTTAAGGAAAGTGTAAAAACACTTTGTGAGATAGTAGAAGAGGCTAGAATTGAAAAACCATTAGATTATGCACTTGAATATGTCTGTTTTACACTAAGAGATCTTAGGAATTGTTAGAATATGTGATTGGCACTTGTCCGAAAGAATTCATAAAAAGGTTGCTACTCTCCCTTTGAATACGACCAAACAAGTGACTTTTAGGGAAACATGCGGAACTTCAAATAATGACACACAAACACATGTTGAGCAACTGAAAGTGCAAAAGACTAATGTACCTGTGATTCCTTCTACAGGAGTAAACCGTTCCACTGAAGGCAGCGGGTCAAAGCCTAGGAGCAATACAAAGAACAATAGGATCGTGCTAGCTAAAAGTGACAACAAGAAGAAAGTAGAAGATCACCCTAGGAACAATAAGTCTAATCTGAAACAAGAGAATCGTGTTGATTCTAGTATTAGCTATAAGCGTACTGTAATTAATTCGAATTCTAAATCTGTGTGCAAGACATGTAACAAATGCTTAATTTCTACTAATCATGATAAGCGTGTTGTGAAATATTTGGAGTCTATACAAGCCCTCTGTTAAAAATATTATGAGCAAAGTTAAGCAAGTTTAGAAAGCAACATGAAAACTATTTGCTAATGTTGGTTATCAGTGGAAGGCCACTGGAAAGAAATTCACTTTAGAAGAACAGTGCCCTTTAACTAGGTTTACTAAATCCAAAGTAGTGCCTTTACAACAACCTGAACACGTTAGTACTAGTGAAATTGTGATCATTGAGAGATTTTGTAACACTACTCAGAAACCATTAACTAGGTACAAACGTAGAAACTAAAAGGAAAAGGTAATTTCTACTAGCATTCCCACTACAGCTGAGACACAGACAATTGATGCTTCTGTAAAATATACTACTACTTCTGCTAACCAGCAAGACCCTTACAAAAATTGGGGATCCAAAATACCAAACTCTCCATCTTCGTCAGTTTTCAAATGCAGGTCGTATAGATCGTCTTGTGGTATTTGGACTCAGGCTGCTCAAAACATATGACGGGGAATCACTCTTTGTGAAAAAGTTCATCGGGACAGTCAGATTCGGGAATGATCATTTTGGTGCTTGATTCGTTTGATAGTATATATATAATATTATAAGCAAACACTCAACCAATTACCTTTAGCCAAGGATTGGTTAAGAATTCACAAAATAAAATATATATTTAACCGGAAGTATGATTCCCTGGGTCGTTTTGTCCCAACGAGGTGTGCAATTGAAAATCGAATGATGAATTGATAATCGATGTTTGAATATTACAAGATTATGATTGGTTTTCTATTTCTACGAGTTAAATATGCAAAAACAATTAAATAGAAACCTAAAAACGAAAGCTAGAATGATTTAAAACTAAAACGGGTACGAAAAACGAGGGTCAAAAACCTAAATTACACAATTTACTAACCCTAAAGTGAATTTTTTTTACTTTAAATGGGTTCTAAGTGA